>SDVV010005369.1:0-19287 GCA_016164225.1 Gammarus roeselii | reverse complement strand
TATATATACATATAAATATATCTATATATATATATATATATTCACTTTGCTTGTTATAAGTCCAGTAAGTAATGTTAGGTGGTCGCTTGTTAGTAGACAGCAGTTATATAAACGGTAATAATTTGTTGCTCGCATATATCAGTGTTGGTTTAGTTTGTTAAAGCGTTGGCAATGAATTTACATTTTTTTATTATGTTTACTCCAATTTATTTGGTTAACAAGTTTTATGTATGGTTTTACTGTTAGGATAAGTTTTTTCGGCGTAAGGTTGGATTGGTTGCTACTACCATTTCCGTCTGTTATTACGAATATTGAACAAATCTATTCAAGCATTTTAATACAGATCTGTGATGTAAGGTCTGAAGTCAACAAGATCTAGGAGCTAGCGTCACTGTGCCGGCACATGTGCCGGGACAATGGATATATACAGAATAAAATGCAACACTTGTGCCGGCACCATATAGTCATATAAAGGAGCGATGATGGCACTGTGCCTGCGCCATGTAGGCATTTACACACATTTGCACCAATATACAGGCCCGTTCACCCTCTGTATCATTTTACTATAGATCTGTTATGTAATGACAACAGTCAACAAAAAATCTAGATTGTAAATCACGCCTAAGCTACATAATTAGCGATTCCTATATCAATGTACGATGACAAAACCAAAATAAAATCAAATCAAACGAAGAAAACCAAACGAAGACAAAACGATTTTCACAAAGTCATATACGTTGATACCTAACCGAACCTAACCAACCACACCAATAGGTACATATTTCATTCATATAAATTGTAAATATTCAGAGATTAATTCGTTATCGATATAAAATCACTCCGCATCGTTCTAATATAAGTAGCTTTTTTTTACTATCACACACCATGCACGCATTTACAGGGTCGAAGACGGCACCTGTGTCGGCACTGTGCCGGCACCATGTAGGCATATACAGGGCGATAGCAGCACATGTGCCGGAACAATGTAGGCATATACACATATTCGCACAAATATAGAGGCTTGGTTACCATCTGAAGCATTTTACATTTGATCTGTGATTTCCATTAGAATTGAGGCCCTTGCTTTTGTTACAAGATATTCAATGTTGATTAGCTTTACGTCATGTTAGGTTTAAGACCTATTCATTCTAAACAAACCTAACCTATTCTAATCAGGAATTGTGTATTATAGATCGACTTTTCATGCTTAAATATGATATATTCAGTGTTATAGGATTTATGCATATTAAATAACTCCACTTGACTCCAAATTTTTAACGATCCTTTGCAGTTTTGATACGATCTTCCAATTTTAATTTAGCAAATTTCATCCATTTTTTGGCTGTAAATTAAATCATTTTTTTGATTGTTATATCTATTTTCAGATGATTCTTGATTTTTTTGGACACAAATTTACATCACTCCCACTTATGCTATTCACAACCATCAAAAACCTAACCTAACCTAACATTTTGTATGGTATCCAGTCATTGATATATGCATATGAAGCCCTCCACACGACTCTAAATACCCCTTCAACATATATGTTATTTATTTCGTTGTCCATCTCGACCCATATCAGTTACCCGAGAGGCCCCGATTTATCAAACTTAGATGGATTGAATGTTACAAATAATTCATATTTGTTTCCAGCTTCATACAAATGGATACATGGTCTCACACTAGGTTAATCAAATTTACTTCAATAGCTCCTTTTACTACACCCTTTGATTACTTGCACCTCTGATTTGCCTTTTCTTTCCTATAATTTTCATATTCTTGACGATAACTTCGTTTCAGATGTCGCCACACATTACTGGTGAATCTATGTTTATACAATTTTATGTCTTTTTTTGCACGCATTACAAACGGTGTCTCAAGCTAAACCGCATCCTCCCACAACAGAATCACAATCTTGTCTGACTAAGATCTGATCGGACTCTGATTTATATCCTACCAATCTATATCACTTCTAGATCATTCACCCCCCAAGATAGGTAAGGAACCAAGCGCACTCCAATACAGTCAGCTAAAGGATAAAAAACGTATATACATTCAATGAACATTAAAATACAATCAACTAGGAATGTACATAACCACAAAACCTTCCCAAATACATATTCGAAAGCAAGGGGCGAAAGCCCACCCGTCACCCGTTAGCAGCCCGTCCGTCCATCCGAATGAGTCACCCGTTAGCTGTACGCCAACCGTAAGCCAGCCGTAAGCAAGCCGAAGCCAGCCGTAAGCCAGCCGTAAGCTAGCCGTAAGCCTCTTTGGCCTGTTATCTGACTCACGAAAAGCTAATGTCCCCAGAAGTGATAACATTGCGCCACAAGTAATTAATGATTACAAAGTCCGAGTTACATGGGCGCTAAGTCGTACACCCAAAGTAATTAAATATATCCTTACCATTGCATCGTCCGAATGGCTCAGGGCTGTTTAGGGACACTTTTAAATACTCCGGAAACCCTCGATACCCACCGACACGAGCGTATTGAGACAATGGTATGAGGAAGATGAGAAAGGGGTGACGGGCTTAGTAGTGGGTAGTGTTATAGCTGCTATCTGATTTCATTCTGTGAGCTGTGTGGCAGTTAACACATGGTCACCCGTGTGGTATAATTTCCACCGTGGACATCAGAAAAATGTAACCTGCATTGTGTTCATGTCCCTCAGCCACACTAAAACGCACCAGACGAGTGCAGGAGTAACCTCATGTGCGGCAGGGATTTGTGTAGGTGAAAAATCATGGAGATTGTTCACTTGTCCACGAAAACAAATGCAATGTATATGTTCTGGTTCTGGTATCATGAAAATGTCGGTGGGACTGAGTTCCGGGCAGCGCGCAGGCCGCGTCTATGTCTGTGTTTTCAGAAGTCCCCTCTGTGCTTTCGCGAGGAGAAGTTGTGTGTAGGGTACCTGGGATTTTGTGCCGGGGATACACGGAGGATGTACTGAAGATGTTTCCCCTCTTACATCAGGAATTCTATCAAGAGGGGAAAAGAAACTACACAAACGGTGTATCTCATAACTGTGCTAACGATGAATTAATAGCTTGAAAGCGACTCGAGGAACTATGAGAGCTAAAAACAACTGCTCTACAAGCCACATCCCACCAAAACAGCCCCAAGCCTCAACCCCTCTTCCCCAATTCTTTGACATCCTGTTTACCCAATGCCGGCCTGCTGCTACTGCCCACTATACTCACACATCCCACCCTCTCTCCCACCACACCTACCAGCACGCTCTTATCCGAGCTGACTTGAACTCACCTCTCCACCCCAGCTGATTTAAGAGACCAGCCGGAAAAAGGCACATCAGTCATCCGCCCACCGAACTCAAGACTTACTGCTTTCAGGAGGCCAGGACTTGCTGATCAAGAGCCTCAACCATTGAAAGGTTCAGCACAGAGCAAAGCATCACACCCATAGGAACTTCAGTTCCTGCTACAGCTGCGCCCATCCGACAAGCCCCTGCGCCGTGTGAGCTGGCACCGCAGCCTGCCAACGTTGATAATAAAGCCCGCCTGCCTCGCCCCTCGCTGGACACGCCCCATCACAGCTGATCATCATATCGCCTCACTTCTGAACTCTGGACATCGTACAAACCATAATATCTCTTTGGAGGACTCTCAC
The DNA here is from genome assembly GCA_016164225.1 of Gammarus roeselii. NCBI lineage: Eukaryota > Metazoa > Arthropoda > Malacostraca > Amphipoda > Gammaridae > Gammarus > Gammarus roeselii. Next base: position 15,652 of record SDVV010005369.1, on the reverse strand, counting down.
AAGAAGCAGTTTGTCTGGTTATCCCACGTGTCCAGTTATCAAAGTAGTGTTTCAATGCGTGTCTACATCAATGCACTCGAGTGTGCGCACTCGAAACATCTTATTCTGGATTTAAATAGCATGTGTTACATTATACCTTATAGTGACGAAATATTTTTTATAGTGGCGATAAATAGTGTGTATTATGAGTGTTAAGCGTATCCCACGGAAGGAAAATACTGCTCTCTTGTGTTGATGTAGAGATGACCAGGAACTTATCAGACAAGTGACTCACTCTGTCTGAAAAAACATCAGAAACTTATCCCACGAGTGATTCACTCTGTTCGACTAACATCAGAAAAAAAACTATTTCCATATTGCAATTAATTGATTAACCTTTGAGTTTAGGATAATATAAACATTATATAAAGGATTTTCATGGTCTATTATTAGTTTTATTGGCATTACTTACAGACCTTGCTAGCATCATCAATGACATTTACCTCGTTTTTTGATTTGAAACAGCATGGTTCATACATCCAACCATACCCATCATCACTATATTCCAGCTTCCTCCCAAATCCTTCACATAATCTATCACATCTTTGATACGAATACCAAAGGCTGTGCCGTTCCCGTGAGTCCACAATTGTATTACTTCTTCTCCTTGATCCTTATTAATTTGAAACTTCTCCAATTCAATGTATGTCCAATTTTTTTTTCCACTCATATGATTCTTGTTATACTCATTCTGAGATGACTAATATTTTTCAACACTAGTCAATATCTGTTCGATCCGACTCAGTGATTTCTTCTTCCAACACTTGTAAACAAATTTTGAGATGCTAATATTCATTTTGTTTATCATATGACGAAACGTAACACTGACTCCATTTTCGGTATGCAGCTACCTATTATAAGTTGATTACATATCGTTTTTGCGCAAAACATTAGGGTCTAACATTGATCGCCAAGGTCATCAACTGTGTATGTATGTGTGTAGGGGTATGTACGTATGTGTATGTGTATATTCAAGCGTATGTAAGTGTTAACTGAGTTTGAAAAAATATAACAAAAATTCAAAATTCAAAATTTCCATAAAATTTCACATTTTTCAAGAGATGACAGAGCCAAGTCGGTCCATTGAAGTGATAACTTGGCTACTTGAATATCAAAATATGGAAATTTGGAATTTATAAATTTTTGTTACACAAATTTTCAACTCATGTAACACGTACAAACACTTGAACATAGACATGCACCTACGTACACACCCCTACAAACATACACACATAAACAGTTGATGACCTAGGCGATCAATGTTAGACGTGATGTTTTGCAAAAACACGACATGTAATCAACTTATAATAGCTAGCTGCATACCGAGAATGGCGTCTGTGTAACGTTTCGTCATTGAATAAACAAAATGAATATTCACATCTCAAAATTTGCTTACAAGTGTTGGAAGAAGAATTCACCGAAGATGATATGAGTCGGATCGAACAGATATTGACTAGTGTTGAAAAATGTCAGTCATCCCAGAATGGGTATAACAAGAATCATAAGAGTGGGAACTATTATTTATACATGGATGAAGAATAAAGGAAGCATGATTTGGGTAACTTATTTAGATACGTTTCAGTCGTATGTAACAGAGTTCGAAGAAAATAAGAAGGTTAATCTTGAAATTGATATGGTCCAAGCAGAAAATCTTCACAAGTGTAATAAAGCTGAGGTGGTGGAAAATAAATTTTACCTAAGACCAAAAGAAAATCTGGAGCGCATGCAACAGTGTCTTTCGGAAAAAAAAATCGGACATACATTGAATTGGAGAAGTTAATAAGGTTCAAGAAGAAGAAGCAATACAATTGTTGACTGACGAGAACGGCACTGCTCTCGTTATTTGTATTACAGATGTGATGGATTGAACGAAGGATTTTGAGTGGAGGCTGAAATATGATGTTGATTGGTATGGTTAGATGAATGAACCATGCTGTTTCAAATCATAAACCGAGGTAGTCGTCATTGATGATGCCAGCAAGGTCTGCAAATAATGCCAATTAAATTAATAATAAACCATGGAAATCCTTTATTAAATGTTTATATTATCCTAAACTCAAAGGTTAATCAATGAATTGCAATAAAATACATCAAGTCAGTAAGTCGGAGGTAACATCGAAATTGTTGATTTCAGTATAAGAAAATGTTTCACGGTATGAAACGAAACCAGTAACCTATCTCGGGGTAAATGATCTACATGAGTTACAAAATGGTAGAATATAAATCAGAATCGGATCAGATCTTGTTCAGTTGTCGTGAGGATTCTGTTGTGGAAGGATGTGGTATAGCTTGATTTGGCGTTATCACAATATTATTGGAGAAATGGGGGTATGCCGTATTTGCAGAGAAGAAGTAGAATTATCTAAATATGGAAACAGCAGTAATTTGTGGCGGCATATGAAACGTCATCCTTCAGAATATTTAAGATGTAGGAAGGAAAATGTAACTCAGAGATGCAGGTCGTCAAAGGATGTAGAACCAAGTTTAGAAATTGAAGTAAAATAAGAAAAACATAGTGTGAGACCATGTGTCCTTTTTTATGAAACTAAATACAAACATGAAGTACTTGTAACATTCAATCCATCCCAGTTTGGAAATGGGGTCTTTCTGCTAACTAATATGGGTCGAGAGTGACTACGAAATGAATAACATGTATGGTAAAGGGATATTTAGAGTCGTCTGGAAGGCTTCATATGTATATATCAATGACTGAATAACAGACGTACGATTATGTAAGGTTGTGTTATTTTTTTTAAGGGTGTGAATAACATGTAAAAGTGATGTAGAATTGTGTCAAATCAAAAATCAAGAATCATATGAAAAATAGCTACAACATTCAGAAATCGATGAAATTATCTTTGGAAACGGATGAAACTTGGTAGATCAAAATTTGAAGTATGTATCAAAACTGCAAAGGATAGATCAAAGTTCGCGTGTGATTGATTGATGTCGTTTAGCATGGCTTCGTACCTTTTCCATGTCGATTCCGTCTGCGTCACGTCTTTAGCTCCGACTTGTATTTTAATTCGGGTAGACGAATGTATCTTTTCCTTTTCGATTATGCCTTCGACATCGTCGATTCGATTTCTAAGTCTGCTTTGCCGAGTATTTTCAGTGGAATTCTCTCTTTTCGCTAATTTGATATGATGGGGGTGACATAGTAAACACCAATCACAATCATTTCCTCTGCATTCTGCGAGTCCATTTCATCGGACAATACGTCGAATCGGTTACGTGTATTGGGGCAGTGGTGTAGAGGGCCTCTAAACGCGGAGGCGAAGGAATAAGATAGCGTTTAATAGAGTTACTTTTCAGCCTAGGGAGTTTGCGCCCCATACTTTCACGGACGGCTCAAGTCAGGCAGGCAGCTTTTGGATTATTCATATGGTATGTTAATAGGTTATATATATATTATTAGGTTTCTATATGTTAATAGGTTATATAAATAGAACGTTTATACACTACCATTAGTATTCGCATTTCAATGCTGGGCATACTGAATTGAAATTTCGTTGCATGTCATGTTGCATAAATTCATTTTCATTGCTAGTCCTCTGAATGTCTAGAGGGGGGGGAGGGTAATGACAAATATATATTTATAAGATAATTTACATTGATAATAAATCTAATAGTTACATAATAATTTACATGCAGTATTAAACGGTAAAAAAGTTGAATGTGCTTTGGCAAATTAGGTAAGTTTGCTCCTATCTGTTAGTTGAATTGAATTCATTCCATGAATGTTTGCAATGTTTGAGTGTATGTATCGTTATATATTTATGTCTGGATTATAATTCTACATACTTTTCCGTACATATATGTTCGTATTCTTATCTAGTTGGGGTATAATTGACTTATTCGGAGGTTGTTTGATGGGGTTCTCTTCCGTCGGACGCTTGGTACCAGCCTAATATTGAATTTTTGGTAATATACTGTATTGTCCAGTCATTAATTTCATATGTATGTAATATCTTAACCTAGTTGGCGAGTTAATGTTTGTATTGTTGGTTGATCCAGCAGCTTCGTTACGAGAATCTATCTACCACATGACGCATTATCCAGGTTTGAGCCAGATGTATCGGTGTTCCATTGAAGCTGTGTTCCAGGAGCGTTAGTCCCTGAACGATATGGATTTATTGTCAGTTATTATATTGTGCTATGTATACGTATTAATGTATCTGTATCTGTATACGTATTAATGATCGGTGGATTTATGTTGAATTTGTAGTGTTTTTTGGAATTTTGAAAAGATATCTCATATGTAGGCTCATAATCTGCTAAAGATTAGTTAAACTACAGAGTCAAGTGGATAGATTTGACAGGAATAAAGCTCAAATCAATGAAGAAATACATGACATAAGTGTGAAACGGGGGAAAAAATAATCCTTGTTTAGATTAGGTTAGGATGAGTTAGGTTTACTGCCATCATCACAAACCTTTAGTGAAAAATTATACAGCGGATCGGTTGAATGCTTGAATAAGTCAGCTATTCTGAATTGAAGGAACGCAATCTCATAACGAAGCCTGAATGAATCAATAACTTCCAAGTTTATAAACTGCTAATGGATCGCAACGTTAATAAAAGTAAGACATGCGGGAATAAGCATCTAGTAAAGACATGCGAGCGGATAATGTAATTGAGATGTATATTGAATTATTGAAGAATTTAAACACTAACACTTTACTCAAATCCGATAGATTAGCTCTCCAAGACGACATGAAACCGGACCCAAATCCAGTGTCGAGAGGTAAAACATATCAATATATTGAATAACTACATACTATCAAGCTTAATTTATACCCAACATTCCGTGAAAATTAGGCGAATTTATATCAAATACAGATATATTCCTATGATAACCAATCAAAACATACAACAGCAACTATAAAAAAGCTAAATAAGATCTCACTGAATAACACTGATTAACTATTTTATACGGCGTATCCTGCCTTACCCCAGAGGATAAATCCTACACCAATATGGAAGGTGTATGGTCAATCAATACATGATGCCGATGTACACTACCGATCTTATAAAAAATAGAACTAATCCTGCACTTTAACTCCTAGGTGATCTGGTTCATGAAAAAACATACTAACATAACAGCCATACCGAAAATATCTGACATTTAACACCAAGTTCAAGGGAATAATGTTATTTACTACGATACCTGCTCAAATCAATAACAAATTCCTGGACCTAAATGATGCTATGGCTCTAGTAGGAGAAAATCAAAGCCAACTGTGTCATTACAACGAACTCTACAATGCTTTTACTAGGTCACTTCTCAGCAATCTACCACTGATATATAACCTATTTAGAGGCAACACCCAGTCGTGATACAATACCTCACAATACCATCATCTCTGAACAACGTCGAGCAAAGTCATATCCTGGACATAATTAAGAATCTATACACGGGTACAGTTGTCAAATTGGGGCTGACATGAGTCACAAAAAGTGTGGCCATAAAACTCTGAGCATTCGTTCACTGATGACCTAACTAAACCACTACAACGAATAGCAGCTTGTTGGAAAACCTCTCTAACTTATAATCGACGTCCACAAGAACTTACAAAATTCACGTTGAACATAGATGAACTCCAAATGACAACCAAAGAGTGTAAACCCCCTCTACACCAGGACTCCACCATCCAGTAAATTGTCTGCTAAAACGTTACACTATACACTTGCTAGGGTTCAATGACGAAAATTCCACAAAGATGCAGTACGGACTTACACCTCTTAAACATACATAATAAGATGCTCTACTCTGCTCTAATTCACGTTTAAAAAATTGTAATACATTAAAGGTCTCCATCACAGTAAATTCGGTCTACGTATAAAATAAACATAAACACAACAAGCTCCAACTTCTCCTAAATAGAGAAGAATGGTCCTACAATAAACATACAATAACTCAACAACAAGACAGAGTGGTAACACATCGAGTCTTCTATATCTATAATATCCACGTCAAACATTGTACCAGGATGTAAAAAGATATATAAAACACTAAAAAATAAACAACATGTAACGAAATTGTACCGAAATAATGATCTACATTGCAGATAGAAACGTAATATATCCTAATGTTCCGATATTGCATAAAACACCCCAATACCTTGCATCGAAGATGGAAACTGTACAGAGAACATACAAAACTGAAAGACAGATACTAAAACTCTCGAGTTATAACAAGGCAAGAAGATCAATTCTCTACCATACCCAAAACATACATTAAAACCGTGACGAACAAGAAAAAAAGCATGTAACTAACCAAAGAACTGACGTAAATAAGATACCAGGACATGCCAGCAACATACGCTGAAACGTATAGTAAATGGTGAGGAATACTTCTACAAGAACACGCTATAGTATATACAAAAATCTAATGAAACTACTCTCCAACTCAGCCCAAAACAGGGTTAAATTAGCATTTCTTTTACTAAAGTAACCAGGCCCAATCGTAACAGACTGTCATATATACATGTAAAATACCAAAATGATGCACTAATCGACCACTTTTACCTGAAATAGTGTGCTACATGGAAGATGCAAACCAAAATTATCATGTAAATTTCTATAACTGTATGAGATATTTTTTTCGAAATTCCAAATATCACTACAAATTCAACATAAATCAACCGATCATTACTAAGTATACATACCATAATTTAAAACCTTACAATAAATCAATATCGTTCAGATACTCTCGCTATTGGAACACCGGATCAATGGAACACCGATATATCTGGCTCAAACCTGTATAATGCGTTATGGGGTGGATAGATTCTCGTAACGAAGCTGCTTCATCAGCCCAAAATACAAACATCAACTCGTCAACTACTTGTAGATATTATATACATATGAAATAAACGACTGCAAATACAGTTTATTACCTAAAATTTAATATCAGGCTGGTACCAAGTGCTCAACCGCTAGGAACCCCATCAAGCAATCTCCGAATGAGTCAATTATACCCCAACTAGATAAGAATACAAACATATATGTACCGAAAAATAAATAGAATTATAATCCAAACATACATATGTAACGATACATACACTCAAACATAGCAAACATGCATGGGATAAATATAATTCAAAAACAGATCAGAGTAAGTTCACCTAATTTGCCAAAGCGCATTCAACGGTTTTAACGTTCAACACTGCATATAAATTTATTATCAATAAAATATCTCATAAATGTATGTTTGTCATTATCCCCCCCCCTCCTCCCCTAAACATTCAGAGGACTAGCATTAAAAATGCATATATGCAACATGACTTGCAACGAAATTGCAATTCAGTATGCTCAGCATTGAAATGCGAATACCAAAGGTAGTGTGTAAACGTTCTATTTATATAGCCTAATAACATATGAAAACCTAATATGTAAATAACCCATTAACATACCTTATAAATAATCCGAAAGCTATCCGTCCATCCGTCAGAATGAGTCACTCGTTAGCCGCCTGCTTGACTCTGGCCGTCTGTAAAAATATGGGGTGCAAACTCCCTAGACTGAAAAGTAACTCTATTCACCCTTATCTTATTCCTTCGCATCCGCGTTTAGGGGCCCTCTACACCACTTCCGACCCAACACACGTAACCGACGTATTGTCCGATGAAATGGACTCGCAGAATGCAGTGGAAATTATTGTGATTGGTGATTACTATGTCACCCCCATCAAATCAAATTAGCGAAAAGGGAAAAATCCACTGAAAATACTCGGCAAAGCAGACTTAAAAATCGAAAAGAAAAAGACACATTCGTCCAAACGAATTATAATACAAATCGGAGCTATAGACGTGACGCAGACGGAATCGACATGGAAAAGGTATGAAGCCATGCTAAATGACATCAATCGATCACACGCGAACTTTCATGAGACTAGCACCCTGCCCCATCCGAACCAAAATTAATGCAGGTTAAGCAAGATGATTTTACTTAACAATCGCCTAGCAACTTTATGCAAAGCACCAACAAGGCTAGCATAAATGCGTATGGACTTGATACCATCGAAAACATCCTTAAAACCATCGGCGCTGGTCTTGTAACCGGAAATAAGTCAAAAGACGCAATCGATATCATAACAACAACTCCGCCAGCAAAGCACGACGAATTACCCCAACGGCCTCCGCCCGTTTCAACACTAGATACTCAAGAAATACAAGAACCCATCAAAACGCCACCGCAGGTCCTAGCAAAAAAGTTCCTGTCATCAATCCAGCTCGAGTTAGAAGCAGAAGTCTAGCTCCACTAGTACAACCCGTGTAAATGTAAACGAAATGAAAAGTCTAGGTCCCGACAAAAGGCCTCAAAGTAGAAGCAGTGAAAGTCAAGAAACTCAAGTTAATGTGACTAACGCTAGTCTCAAATGTTTACGCGTGAACGCTGGAAGTCTACAAGAGAAAATCCAAGAATTAGTTATACCTGCAATGTATGAAAGTATCGACATGATAGCAATCACGGAATCGTGGATGAAATTGAGCACCAGGCATTATTTACGTGAATTTACTCTCCGCACTTTCTCACTATTTCACATAGACAGTGAAGCCCGAGAGGCCGGAGAAGTGCTGTTTCTCGTGAAAAGAACTCTGCAAATATTAGAAGTCACTATTCCAAACAACAGGCACGACATAGTATCATTCCAAGTAGTCGGTAAACCTATAAAATGTCAAATCACTCTCGCCTATCGCCCCCTAAAAAGCAAGGTTGAAGATGATATCGATCTTTACAGCACCCTCGTCGATGCCGTCACAACACACCACAGTGTTGTGCTTGGAGACTTCAATATTCCTGACATTGATTGGGAAGCAAACAATTGCACTGCCGCCGGCCAACGTCTGTTTCTGACCCAAATGGTGAAGACACCTACAAGAGGTAGCAATATTCTCGATCTCCTATTTATTGCAAGCGACTCTCATGTCACCAACGTCGATGTGGGCGAACCACTCGGAACTGGCGGCCATAATTGTGTCCGTTTTTTGATTGAGCTCGAGTTGAAAACGTCCCTAACTTTAGATTAGCTGACATTGATGACTTAAGCGAGTCAATGGCGTCAGTAAATATAACCCTCGAACAAGAAGGCAATCAATCGCTTAACAATTTCTTGAATGGACTTAAAAATATTTAATCTGAGCATATCACGCCCAAAAACAGGCGAACGGGAGTCAATCAGCCGAAGTACTGGAAAGAAGAATTGCAGCGGCTTCAGATACGAGAGGAAGCAAAGCGCTCAATAAAACAGAGACCCATGTGACGACGTAACAAAAAATGAATACCACTTCATCAGAAGAGATCTAAAGAGGGTCCTGAAACGTAAGAAGAAAGATTATGAAAATAAAATTGCCGCCACAGCCAAAACTAATCCGAAAAAATAATTTAGTTATATATCGAGCAGAAAAAGTTAAAGATCTGTAATTGGCCCTCTCGAGATCAATGTTGGTGAGCTAGAATAGACGACACCCAAATGAGTGTCCTACTTAACGAATATATTTGTTCTGTATTTACGTTAGAGAATCAGGAAATTCCCAATCCTGAGGTTATCATAGCGGAAAAACGAACTGAAGCCCTCATCACAATGAACTTTTTCCCCGCCGATGTTATTGAATATATAGATAAATTGAAAGTCACAAAATTTCCAGGTCCAGACCATGCTCATCCCAGAATTCTATGAGACTAAAAATTAAATCAACGAATATCTATCAAACAATTTCACCCAATCTCTCACAAATGGCACCTGCCCCTCTAAATGGAAAGAGGCCATTGTTACCCCAATTTAAAAAAAAGGGGACAAAAAGTGTCCTGGCAACTACCGTCTAATTAGTCTCACCTCAGTCATTGACAAATTGATGGAAAGTTTGATAACGGATAAAATTACATAATTATTGAATCAAACGAATTGATTGGCGACTCTCAGCATGGCTTTAGACACAACCGTTCCTGTCATACGAAACCGCGACTTTTTCAGAAATATAATCGAAATCCACGACCCAAAATCTCCAATCGATATCATTTACCTTGACTTTCAAAAGGCCTATGATAAAGTCCTTCACAAGAGCATAGTTAGTAAATTGTACAGCATCGGTATTCGAGGCGAGCTTAACTACTGGATAAAATGCTGGCTTGCGGACAGACGGGAGCGAGTTGTACTTAACGGAGCTTCCTCCTCCTAGGGTAATGTTACAAGTGGCTTACCTCAAGGATCCGTGTTAGGGTCAGTTCTAATCATAATATTCATTAACGATCTTGATAGCAACGTGCTCCCAAACATTAGCCAGTTTGCAGACGATACTAAGACCTGAATCACGAATAATCAATGTCCGGAATGAAACTCATTCCTGTCACCGAAGAGAGAGGTTTAGGTGTCATCATCATTGGTAACGACTTAAAAAGTAGCAAGCAATGGAACGATGCTGCCAAGAAAAGCAATAAAATGCAAGGTATGATATCCAGCACTACCTCGTACAAAAACCGACAGAGTATGCTCAAGTTATGCAATGCATTTGTTATACCGCATCTCGAGTATTCCGTTCAATTCTGGTCTCCATATCTCAGAAAAGACGTTATTAACATAGAGAAGGTTCAACGTGCGGAATAAATCGTACAAAGGCTACGTGTACTCAATCTTTATTCACTAGAGAAACGTCGAGTCAGAGGCGACATGATCGAAGTGTGGAAGATTATGAAAGGTAAGGAAAACGTCGACCGAGCGCGCCTATTCGCTCTAGACGCAAACGGAGTGACTAGGAACAATGAATACAAAATCGTTAGTAAACATTTCTCATTCTACATCACGCGCATTTCTTCACGTATTGAGTTATCGAAGAATGTAACAAACTTCCAGCGGAGGTTGTAAACAGCAATACAATCGAAGCGTTTAAGTCGTGGCTCGATAAGTTCTACATACATCGCCGTTCCCTATCTTGATGTTATAAAAACAGAAACTGCAGATGAAGCTCTCGTAGACGTTCTACTTCAGAACTAAACCCCTTGCATTCAAAAGGTCACCTAGTTTGAGCTAATAGGCTTGTTGTTGTCTTCCTACACTTGTAAACACTTGTAAACTTGTAAGCGTCAACACCGCAGAGGCGGCGCACAAGACACAATCCCCACCGACGAGGATATGAAACAGAGTGGGTTGAGGGACTTACCCTGGGGACGGAGCTCCAGACGCCGCCCCAGCAGGAAAAGCATCTTGACTGGGTGGGCTCGTCTGGCTCATGGAGGCTCCCTCGCGGGCGGCGCGAGAGAATTTGTCTCGTCGTCCCACTCCCATTGAATATCTGCACGTGCTTATTCTTTGGCGAGAGTTTGTCTAGCCAAACAGACAGCACGTTGTCTATCACGTGCAGGTATTCAATGTTAGTGGAACAGAACACGGTTCTTGTGATGCTCATCACGTTTCTTTAAATGAAAGAAAGTAGTGCTGGTTGCTGAATTGTGCAAACAACAGTCACATTGTCAAAGCTTGAGCCGTGTAATAACATGTACAACGTCATGACGGTGTCCATGTCACCGCAGTTTTCAAGAAAGTTATCTTGAGTATTTAGTCCCGCTGCCCAAAGCGGGTCTGCGGGGCTCTGATGTGAGGTTGCCATGTTTGGTTAGGGTCCTTCACTGGATCCAGAAACTTGATCGAGTCATCGTATACTAGAGGTGTGATGTGCAGCAAAACGGATGGTTTTAGATGTAAGTTGGGAGCGACAGTATAATTTATGCTTTTATTTTTCGAGGGCAAAAATCGGAACCCGTTCAAGGAAGCAGTTCCAATTGGGTTTAGATTTAGACGGAGAATAGTTAAATTTCAGCTCGATAAACGGACCAGTAACCGCAAGGTCAAAATGTTGCCTAGGTCATGTATATAGTTAAGTTCGGAACCTGATCATTTAACCACTTATGTTATGTCTCCAGTGAATTGCGTTTGATTTATTAAGAGCGGAAATTTGCTAAGAGCGGTTCTGGGCATGTGTCAGAGTAGGAAGCGATGTGAGTGATTGGTTCCCCGGGAAAGTGAGACTGTTTCAAGGTTGCGTTCTGTCTCCCTTTCTGTTCAATGTTCTCATGAATGGTGTTGACAGACTGAGCAGGTAAACGCCAGTCTACTGTCAAGGTTAGGATATGTTAGGAGCAAATGAGCGGATTTGGCAGTCATGTCAGTTGCTGTTTGCGGCTTATGGACATTAATGGCATGTTCACAAGAGAATTTGTGCACGCTAATGTCGATGTTTGGCTGAGTTTGTTCGAAGACAGAGCTGCCAGTTCACGAGGGTAAGAGTAAAGTAATGAGATATTCAGGGAATGAACATGCAAGCGAAATCAGCGTTCAAAGAAAATGGATGGTTTTTGGAGGAAGTTCAGCGTTTTCAGTTCCTGGGCTGAGGTGAAAAATGTATAGCAGAAAGGGTGTAGAGTGTTGGGCGCAACAAAGGGTGTTATAATCTGTAGGACATTCTGTTGAAGTTGTCCCAACTGAGTTTCTCGAGGGCTCATATTTGGGGGCGAGAGCGGAAAAGTTTAGAAGGTTGAATGCTTCGAGATGACATGTTTGAAAAGCATGGCCGGAGGGCTGCGAGAGATAGGGTTGAAAATGACTTGGTTCGAATTACAACAGGAATATGGAGGAAGTTAGAGGATAAATTAAATGCACGTGTTCTGGGGCGGTTCGGGTACACGTTGCCAGAAACCTTCACCTCGGGTATAACAAACACACAAGCCATAATAATATATTTCGATTTCATAACAGTACAAGAAAATATTTCAACAATACGAGAATATATCAATTTGACCACGAGCAAGATTTTAATTACAGAAGAGCCTCAAATCGACGAGAATAACCGAAGTACAAGGAAAAAGGTTTCCCGGACGGAGATTTTCAAGATCACGGCATGGATGTCCTTGAACAGAGCCAAATTTATAACGTTCAGAAACCCCTTCAGATTCAATTTATAGATTCAAATTGTTCATCACAGGTGGACTGTGAGCAAGATCGAATACTTATCCAAAGAGATCTTAAAAAACTAGTGGACTGGTCTAATAAGTGGCAAATGAACTTCAATATTAAAAAATGCACTGTTATGCACATCGGGTCGCAACATCGAAATTCTGCTTACGTAATGGCAAGCCAGCCTATGACTGAAGTCGACCAACAAGGAGACCTTGGAATATTAATCACCAAAGATCTGGAGTGGTAATAACTGTTAGAGTAGGCTGATCTCGGGTTTATGAACTACTGTTACGATGATAATATTATTATGCAGCATGATTTTTATTTCAGAATGTGCTGAAACCATATGAAGATTCATGTTCACGAGGACACCTTTCAAAATATTTCAACTTATTAATGACAGTGACGGTACGGAATTGGACTCTAGCAAAGCAATTTCATTTCACGAAACGGTTTGCTTGACTTTTGTTGTGCCTCATCAAAAAATGGTACATACGAGTGAAAAGGAGGGGTCAAAACTTGATTGCAAATCGTATCTCGGTAAAGACGTATGAGTGACGGCGTGAACGAGATGAGGCAAGCATGATGCAACAAGCCGTATCAAAATTGCGATGCGAGTCGTGATGCTGAAACCAGTCACGTACTGCTGGTGTGGGGAAACTTAACCTGACCGATTTATGCTCCAACCGAGACCATAGCGTGTTTTCAATGCCTGTCAACGGTCTCTATGACTATTCTACCTGGTTGCGTATTGTAATGTCTTATTATCTGTTTGACGTGAATGCACGTTGTGAATTTAGAGAAGAGATTTTACCAGCTTCCGTGTACAAAAGTAATTGATTTGTGAAAACTCATGATGAGTGAAACCTTTCGATAAAGCACCTCGCAGAGATGCTGTATCCTACAAAAGTGGTTAATGTGGTGACGTCCGGCCGGCATCTCATGTGAGCAGTGTTTGTTGCAATGTATTTTTATACTGTGCATTTGTGATGTTTTGTTATGTCGTTACATTCACGGTCCATTTGATCCACGTATTCAACGTTGGGCAGGAGTTTCGAAGGGGGCTAACAGGAAGCAAGTGAACCTATTTAGTGGTCATTGCAAAAAGTGAAACAACGTTATGTGTTCCAAGCAAAGTGTATTGAAACGCTCAGATACTGACTAGGTAGATATATTCACGGTAAACCGCGATGGCCGGTCTAGGAAACTGGGTTGGTGGTGGGCACCGTTTTGGGAGCAAATCTACCTGCGTAATGGTCGTAATAAACGACATTGGCACTTGAAGGGGCGGATGAACGATGGCACACTACGCTTGAGAGAGGCCGAACACACGAACGAGAGCCTGCCAGGTTATGGATAAACGGGAGATGGCGAGTGAAACACACTTTCAAGTATCTAAGAGTAGAGGACGTGAGCCAGAGGCTAAGACAATGAATACATAATGAATTAACATGCATTAGATGAAGGCAATTTGAACTCCGTGGAAAAGCGGCACGGGTAAATTTCAGAGCTGGTAGAAACAATAGGGCAGGCGAACCGCGAACGGTCGAAAAAGTCAGAGAGGAAGGTCAGGACATCAAGGAGAATATGCAAACGTGGTTTCACATTTTTTTGGGGGAAAAGGGGCCATTTCAATGTAATGAAAATATGTTGCCGTTGTTCTTGTCGCTGTTACTGGTTCCTATAAAGGAGTGCGCGTCATTTGAACGACTGGTTATGACGTCATCGCTGGTAGCGACGTCAGACGTGACATCGGACGAACAAAACCTATAAGCGCGAGGCGTCGAGGGTAACGGCGTCTTGTTATTGGTCAATTTCTAAGCAGAAGGCGAAAAGGAGCTAGGGCCATGAACTGGGAAGATAGCACAAAGAGCAGCAAAGGACCAGAAGTGACCGTGAATAAGCAAGAGGGCCAGTCATTGGACCTTAAGGAAAGGCCAAAGAGCTAACGGGAGGAGGGTGAGCTTTTGCTTTTTGAGGTTGTCTGAGACTGGCAAACATTGGCTCAAAATTAACGAGCTGACGGAAGCGAGTGACGGTCCAACATCGGGGCTCTAGGCTGGTCGGTATTGGCCCCGATCGACCAGTGATTGCGTGGAGGCCTCAGTGGTCTTAGGCCACATCCGTTAAACTATATAATGATTCGTATAACTCTACTGAAAACCTGCGAGTGTTGCACTACCTGTCGTCAGCTGTCGAAACTGGCAATCTGTGGATTAGCATGATCAGTGCGAGTGTTGTGCTACCTGTCGTCAGCTGTCGAATCTGGCAATCTGTGGTTTAGCATGTGCAGTGCGAGTGTTGTACTACCTGTCGTCAGCTGTCGAAACTGGCAATCTGGGGTTTAGCTTGAGCAGTGCGAGTGTTGTACTACCTGTCGTCAGCTGTCAAAACTGGCAATCTATGGTTTAGCATGTGCAGTGCGAGTGTTGTACTACCTGTCGTCAGCTGTCGAAACTGGCAATCTGTGGATTAGCATGAGCAGTGCGAGTGTATACTACCTGTCGTCAGCTGTCGAAACTGGCAATCTGTGGTTTAGCATGAGCAGTGCGAGTGTTATACTACCTGTCGTCAGCTGTCAAAACTGGCAATCTATGGTTTAGCATGTGCAGTGCGAGTGTTGTACTACCTGTCGTCAGCTGTCGAAACTGGCAATC
>SDVV010005368.1:0-19287 GCA_016164225.1 Gammarus roeselii | reverse complement strand
TGTCGGAGTGGGTGGCAGGACACTCGCACTGTCATTCAACTCACATTCATTGCCCCTCAGAATGTCGGAGTGGGTGGCAGGACACTCGCACTGCCATTTAACTCACATTCATTGCCCCTCAGAATGTCGGAGTGGGTGGCAGGACACTCGCACTGCCATTTAACTCACATTCATTGCCCCTCAGAATGTCGGAGTGGGAGGCAGGACACTCGTCGACCGGGTGCCGACAGGGTAAGAAGTACAGTCGACTCCCTAAGTTCACATTAATGAACACCCACTTTAAACGTGATAACATAACATATTTACTGTTTGGTGATGAGTGACATCATATTACACATCATGGTTCGGATTAAAAAAATCTGGCCAATAAAGCAATCTGACCGAGATGGAAGGAAACCAATAATTTCAATAGCGTGCAATAAGCGTGTTCAAGGACGTGAATAGGCGAGTGTATCATATCATAAATAGTATATAATTATTGCAAAATCCTTCTGGCATCTTCTCACACCAAACAGTGTAACTGCCTATGCCGAAAGAAAGGGGCAGGCATCCATTAGCTTTTCTTCTAAACTAATTCATGTTCTTACAAAGAGCTCCGGAACACTCCTCAAGTCACTTCACCTGAGCGTCGTATAAGCATATTGTCGTCAAAAGATATTGGATCTTTCTTGTATGTTCTGATATCACTAATTCATCTTCAGGCGTTGGCGGCAGTTTGCGACATCCGTTTAGTGTCGACTTTCTTCATCCATCACCGCAGCATCAGGGCATCAGCGCCATAATGGCCCTCTCGATGCATCTACAGTGAAGGTTCATCCATCACCGCAGCATCAGGGCATCAGCGCCATAATGGCCCTCTCGATGCATCTGCAGTGAAGGTTCATCCATCACCGCAGCATCAGGGCATCAGCGCCGCAATGGACCTCTCGAAGCATCTGCAGTGAAGGTTTATCCATCACCGCAGCATCAGGGCATCAGCGTCATTTTGGTCCTCTCGATGCATCTGCAGTGAAGGTTCATCCATCACCGCAGCATCAGGGCATCAGCGCCGTAATGGTCCTCTCGAAGCATCTGCAGTGAAGATTCATCCATCACCGCAGCATCAGGGCATCAGCGCCGCAATGGACCTCTCGAAGCATCTGCAGTGAAGGTTCGTCCATCACCGCAGCTTCAGGGCATCAGCGTCATAATGGTCCTCTCGAAGCATCTGCAGTGAAGGTTCATCCATCACCGCAGCATCAGGGCATCAGTGCCATAATGGTCCACTCGAAGCATCTGCAGTGGAGGTTCGTCCATCACCGCAGCATCAGGGCATCAGCGCCATAATAGTCCTCTCGAAGCATCTGCAGTGAAGGGCAGGAGCGTAGCCAAGTGGCTTAAAGGCAATCAATAATCAGATATATTTTAAATATTCGACAATATAAACAATTCTTTGAATCCTAATTGTTGATCATTTTAAACATTACTAAGGAAAGACAGATGAATACAATTTCTTATTTACCTAACTAAGCATAGCAATAAAAACGTTGACATTCTCTGCCGATGTTCCAGGCTCATCCAAATCTCGGCGGCAACTGTTCAGGGCGCAAGTCCACAAATGTCGCTTCATGCCTCTGCGACAGCTGTTTGAACTGGGCTAGTGAATGCGTCACTCTCCTGAACACCTACTAGGAGCCTAACTTGCAGGATGATCTTTATCGTCAGGTTAATATGCAATTGTTTGTCCTACTTTTAAAAACATCAATCGATGTCAATGAGCTGCTACAGTTCGAAGTTGAAATTTATCGACTCACAAAGGGCGAGCCCAAACTTTACATAGTCTCTTGTATACTTATGATGCAAGACCTTTGCTGAGAGCGAGGAGACGGGTGTTAAGACAAATATGAAGATTTTCTGTGTAATTCCATGAGCGTGCATGAGCACT
Organism: Gammarus roeselii; assembly: GCA_016164225.1. NCBI lineage: Eukaryota > Metazoa > Arthropoda > Malacostraca > Amphipoda > Gammaridae > Gammarus > Gammarus roeselii. Next base: position 17,363 of record SDVV010005368.1, on the reverse strand, counting down.
GAATAGACAAATGAACCCAGGGTCCATGACTGATTACATTAACAAGGAGCCGTTACTTACCGTTTATAATAATAACAAAAATAATAATAGATGAAACAACTAACTGGCCCGCTATACCCAATTATTGATTGAGTGTTTCATTAGAGAACACTACAGTCATGCATATAAATGTATGACTTTTTTATTAATAAATGTGTTTCGAACGTTGCACGCAAACGAGTGATCTGCCTATACAGAAAAAAAATCTACACACTTTGAATAATGAGGTACGGCAGCGATAAAAATGAATCTAACGTTATGAATTAGTTGAGAACATTTAATTAACAGCTTTGTATGTAAAATGAAATCGACAATTCACAAAATTTAATGTTTCTTCATAACAAACTTCTATGTGGTATTGAAATTGGAATGTGATAACAATATGTCGGGATTGAGATACCTTGCAAAAATTTCAATCGACAAGGAAAAAAAATCAATTATATGTGTAGTTTTAAAATCTTATTATTAAAAAGCGTGCGGCTGATTGACTCAAACGCTGAACTGCAATGTGGGTTCATTCAATCAAAACTTTTAGGAGATTCCGTCCTGCCGATGTGATGCATAGTTTAAAACATAACTCGGCCGCACTAAGTAATAAAATTTACACTGTTTCAACAGTTTGGGAATTTAGGCTAAAACCGGAAGAATATTTACCTCGCGGTATGTAAAATTTCCGATGTCTGGTAGTGTTATACTTGAATTTCATCTCCAACAGTTCTCTCGACGGTTGAGTTTTATATTGAGTTTTAATATAAAAAAGTTGTCATCGTCTGCAACCAGTTTTCAGAGGAACTCAGACACCATCAGGCAAAGATAAGAGGCGAGTTCGGGTAGATACATTTCTAGGTTTGACACCTGCTTTCACGACAACTATGACCGAAGGTTCTATAAGCTCTATGTAATGCACTAAATTATGATCAATCAAACACACAGTTTCACCAGAAGTGTTGATGGGCAAGTGAAGTTTAACAAGGATCATGCAGCCGACAAGTGAAGTGAGGTTCAACTAGACTCATGCAGTGGATAAGTGAAGTGAGGCTCAACTAGACTCATGCAGTGGATAAGTGAAGTGAGGCTCAACTAGACTCATGCAGTGGATAAGTGAAGTGAGGCTCAACTAGACTCATGCAGTGGATAAGTGAAGTGAGGCTCAACTAGACTCATGCAGTGGATAAGTGAAGTGAGGCTCAACTAGACTCATGCAGTGGATAAGTGAAGTGAGGCTCAACTAGACTCATGCAGTGGATAAGTGAAGTGAGGCTCAACTAGACTCATGCAGTGGATAAGTGAAGTGAGGCTCAACTAGACTCATGCAGTGGATAAGTGAAGTGAGGCTCAACTAGACTCATGAAGTGGATAAGTGCCTCCGAGTGATTAAAATATCAAATTCATATTTGATATTCAGTATTGATTTGAAACATCATTTCAAAAGATAAAGTTATCCCGTAATAATTTCTAGATACTACCCATTTTTGAGTCAACTAATACATACAATATAAAAAGAGAAATACTATAATACATGTTCATCATGACTTAGAATATTCTTAACTATTTGCTTTCAAAATCAGACTCAAACAATTTCTTATTTGGCTGTTTAGTCTGTTTAACGAACAAAAAATAAGTGAAACAACTCGTTGCATCTTCGTTTTGAGAGTTGCGGAATTGTTAGTTGCCTGACCTTCATTCAGACGTGCATCACAGCAGGTCTGAATGGAGGTCAGGCAGGAGCTTATCCCGATTTGTTTGGACTATGCAATTAACTGGACTATGACTCCATCTAAGATAGAGTATATCGTAATAAATTTTCAACCATGGGACGAGGCAAAGCACCGACAGCCGTAAAGCAACGACTGCCGTAAGGCCTCAGAGCATTACTCAGCCTGTCACAGAGCGTATCGGAATCCATTAGCAGAGACCATTTACAGCCCGAGGACGGTGCAGAGCAGCGACTGCGGTTAAGGGAGGGGACGACACTTTCCTGGTGGAAGCCAGTGAAATTAATGAACCAAGCTTGGAGAACAAATGCCACCATTTCTCTATGACTTGAATGCAAGCAAGATCGATGTTTCTTTTATGAATAATTACAATAAAACATTCACATTAGGAACAGGTGCGTCAATGCAAGAGTTGGAAACGTTAGTGGTCTATCTGTCATTTGCACAAAAATCCTCATAGCATTCGAGAACGAATCTATGCTTTATTGTTCCCATCCACCGCAACCAGAGCCAAATGATCGCGATAGATCTGTAGAAAGCAATGTGCTAGTGATTTGGTTACGATTAGTCAGTTGGATCGGAATCGATCAATATCAGATCAGGCTATCGACGGTGCTCACAAAATTCAGTACTGAGACCAATGTGAGTCTTGAATCAGATACTAGTCTGTTTTGATCCTTCTAACATAGATCATTACTGACAAAATGGTGAAAAGTCACACAGATCCCTTGCGCTATTTGCAATTCAAATATCGAGGAACCCATTTAATGTAGTCATATAATGTCTTACGTTACAATTTATTTGTCGGTGGTGACGCAGTAGAGACACAGCCTGTGTGCTGCCCAGCTTTCGGGTCCACCGACACTTCGTCGGCAAGGCATCTTGATGGAGGTGGCCCGCATGACTCGTGTAGGCTTTTTCGTGGGCTGCCCGTACCCCTGTGACTCGTGTAGGCTCCCACGTGACGGCCTGTACCCATGTATAGCGTGTACAGTAAAGCGATACTAGCCCTAGAATATCTGAAAGACAGCCTTATAGTTACCTTGCCTTATATCAGCACAGTTATTAACACCTCCATAGCAAGTGAAACTTTTCCAGAGATCTGGAAGCATGCAATCATAAAAACAATGAATGAACCATCTAACTTTACACCGATCAGTTTTCTGCCTGTCCTATCCAAGATTCTAGAAAAGGTAATAACTATCCAATTGATTGATAACCTCAAATCAAACAAGCTGTTGAATGACTGCCAGTATGCTTTTCGGCGAAAATTGTCAACAGAAGACGCACTTACGAGCATAACTGAAAATCTATACAAAAACTTAGTTGATGGGCAGATATCTCTGCTGGTATTGCTTGACTTATCGACAGCATTCGACAGTGTAAACCATACAATTCTTTTTGACAAGCTTCGCACATCGGAATAGACCCTACTTTGCTCGAAAGTTATCTGATGAATCGTCAAGAATCAGTTAAACTCGATAACGCAACTATGTCAAATTCGACCACAGTTGCCTTTGGGGTCCCTCAAGGTTCGATACTTGGCTCTTTGATGTTCCTTTGTTGTTCCAGCGTCGCTGGAAGACGACGCTGAGACAGCAGTAACTAATTTGAAATCTTGGTATGATAAAAATGGACTCGAGTTCAACTCTGAAAAAACAAAATGCATCTTGTTCAGCTCGAACTCGAAAGAAGAACAGTTCCAATGAATTACTCTATCAGGAAAGGCAAATCTGGCATTCCTGTTGAAGATAAAGTAAAAGTCTGGGAGTATGGTTTGACCCCGATATTTCCTTCAAACACCACGTAACTATACTCTGTGTTCCAAGCTGAATGGAACATTATTATTCCTATGCTCCGCAAAAAAAGAAATGAATTTCAAATCAGAATACTGATTGTCCACACTTTAGCATTGTATCACATTAACTACTGTCTTTAAATTTGGGGGAAATGCACCATAACTCAAAGAGAGAAAGTGCAGCGCTGTATAAACTTGCGGCAAGATTAACATGCGATGGTAACTACAGAAAACGAGATCACGTAAGTCCTCTCCTCGAAAAATTACAGTGGCTCAATATTGACAACAAACTGGCACTCTATGAGTCGATCAGAATTCATAAAGATCTTCTTGAAAAACATTCACCCGGCCGCCAAAGCCACAGACAGAAACTGCCTGTCGAGCTTTTTCGGTCACAGAACCAAAATCCTAAAACCACCTCTCAATAAGCCTCAAAAATTTTGAATCCAACACGACCTTCAGGAATAGGTTGAACGAACATCTATTGACCGATCAATTCAAAACAGTAACTTTGCCCACAAACACAAGCTAAATGCATTACACCATTAACCAGAAAATGCATTCTGTTCTTGAGCATGTCCGAAACCACCACCACCATGACTCTCAACATTGAGACACCATCTGATCGTTTTTACTCTGACGGTACATATTTTTTCTATGTAACTACCGATCACAATTGTCATTGCCAATTACCATAAGTGTTAACTAGCGTTGTGACTATTTTTATGATTTAAAGGTTCCAGTCGTTTAAGTATAATCAAAATACAGACTCAGTCTTTTCGAGGAACGATAGGCAGCTTTTAACTTTGACAAAGGATAACTCGATTTTAACATACTTTGTTGAATTATTTCTAACAATTACCATACCATTTTTGATTATACTGTCATTGTTTTATAGGCTTATAGTTTTCTTTGTCGTCTATAACAGGAGTATATTCATCCGACTTGTGTACTCCAGCATTGTATTATTCTGACTGTCAATCATTTAATCATTTCCAGCGGTCTTGAAGTGTGTATATTGTATATTCATTTGTTTGGTATGTATTTCATGGATAACTTATTATGTTTAACTTATGGCGCATATTCACAACTTCAAAATTAATACAATGGTTTTGACCCATCTGAACAACATGTGAGCGCTTTTCGATTTCCCAACCCATTGTTGCATTCATATTTTCGGTATAATTCATGTCGTCCATCCACATATTTGTCATCATTCATTAATGTAGACTACTCATTACAATTTGTTAGCACATTTTGATGTCCCAACCTCATGTTCACGGGACTCTAACCCCATGCATGCGTGATCCCCCCCCCCCATGTAGTTGTTTTTTTCCACACCCATGTATTTTGTGGTTTATCCACCCCAAGTATTTCTTATTTTTCAACCCCACTTGTCATTGGTTTTCCCAACTCTATGTAGTCGGAATTATTTTGTCAAAATAGACCTTTTCTGTACGTGCACAGATGATACTATTGTAAAAAGTGTTTCGCTCCATGTAATCCGAACCGGCGGCTCCTATAGATGAGCTTGGACGAATTCAAATTGAACTCTCGTTTTCGGTAATTCCAGTGGCGTAATTGATAATAAAGTTTCATGTCTTATGTTTAAGAATTTATTTATTTGCTTAAAATTGAAAACCCATTGCCAGACGATGGAAATAAATGGTCTAATAATAATAATAATAATAATTATACACACACTCAGACCCCCGTACCATTGCAGTGTGGACTATACAGTGTTCCCGTACTTCGACACCACTAACACTGCAGCATGACCCGTACTGTTATCCGTACTCTGACACCGGTCACCGTGTACAGAACAGCGTTACCGTGCCAAAACAGTCTAAAATATAGCAGAGTGTACCTTGCAATGTTACCCATTATACGATGTCGTATCGTTGAAGCGACTTCCTCTCAGCGATTACCGTAACAGCAGTGTCGTTACAACCGCAGCAAACACAGTGCAGCGTCAGACGTCACATGCAGCAGGCAGCCAAAGCAATCAATCTGTGCCGCCCAACAACAAATAACAATCAGCCAAACTGGGTGCGGTCATCGAATTTTTGATTCGGCACATCTCCCCACCAGGTTATTGTTTTAGGATGGTACAGCTTGAATGGTTCTTATGTAGTTGTTTGGGAAGCATTGATGAGGCGAGAACATTGACAGTAATGTTGACAATGATGATGTTTACACCACACTGACAGTGACCAACGTTGAATTCAAATATGAGAGCCATTTCTTGTCAACAATAAGGAAGAATTGAATTAGGAAACTAGTGTACACAACCGAATTAGATTTAAACACCACAAACATAAACATGGGATAACCTCGCTCAATACATCGCGCTTGTACACGGCGCTGGCGTCAGTGCATTAAACTGATTACACTGCTGTTCGGAAGGATACAATTATGACAGTATGTCTATTATTATACGTATCATTTGAATTTATGTTTGGCAATGTTGATGCAATCTTGTACGAACACGTTATAAGTGAATGGGTCAACTGACAAATTGATTGATGATGAAAATGATTTAGGTATTACCCCATGCACACCATCGATGTGTGCATAATAATGTGTTCAACTAAATACCCATATCTTCTGTTAAGGTTTTGGGACACGTGAAAATAATTAGAGTTGCTTTGCGTTCGAGAAAAGTCTGCTAAAAAAATCCAGAAGTGTGTTCAGCAATCAAGATTATTGTATTCATTAAAAAAATCCCAGCGTAAAGTCCTATTAATGGTGCAGGGTTAACAAACCGAAAAGCTTTCACCTTCGAGGCTTACACAAACATAACACGACAAGTTCGTATTATTAAACTCAAAGGTAAACAGTCTTAGTCTGCCATTGTCAACTGAAAATTTTACCAGGTTATCTTCAACAATTATTTTGCAAGTAGTTTCTAAAACCAATATTTCAAATTGTTAAATCTCTGAGCAGTGAAACTTGTCACATCATCGTTCTCAGTCGTTGTCTCTCGTTGCAGGTCTTTGACTACACAGCCAATCCTCAAGCTACTGATGAATCAGTGGATTTAATAATGAAGGTATTCATCAATTGTTTATATTCCACAAATTGAGATTCCCATTCCAGGGCAAGGGTAAGGACAATGTGTTCGAATGCACGATAAAGCTTGACTGAGATCATTTTCAGCACGGCGACAGCTTCAGTTGCCAGCTGCTTGCTGCAACGGCAAACGATAATACATCGTCTGGAAATCTCTCATACCTACCCTACATTTATCCCGGACACACCGAAAATAAACTGGAAAGCTAGGCGAAAGGATAGCTTCCGTCGACCGTGAGCTCAAGTCAGGCCAGATTGCGTATCTCCAAAGCTAAAATCAGGAGTTGGAAATGAACAAACTATAGAAGATGGCATCATTCGGGTGTCAATCGCTTGCTGTCAAAGACGGTCCCTTGCTGGAGGAAGTCCTTTTCGAGGAACAGCTTGGTATCCCTCCCCCGCCAATTTTTTTTTACACAAACGTCCATGCCGATCGCAGCACATTATCGCCGCGATTATACACGGTGAACCTGAATTAACTGGCCCTTTTAATTTGTTAATAATTATCAACCCTTGAATTTTCATCATGATTCGCTACAGCAAAGAAAAAAGAACGAGAATTCTGCTATCCTACATCAGGACGATGTCTATAACAGAAGCTCAACTTGATTACAGGATCCATTTCGAAACAAGAATCAGTCATTCAAAAAACACAATTAAATCGCTTTATCGAAAATTTGCGGATACCGGGAATGTTAATGACAAACCACGATCTGGAAGAAAAAGGTCCATTTGAACTGAAGACGTAATCGAAAGAGTTGCTGTAAGCATTACAGATAATCCTAAAATCTCCACTAGAAAACGTGCTTCTCAATTAACCATTTCTCAATCGACATTATGCCGCATTCTGAAAAAATACTCTAAGTTGAAGCCCTACAAAATTCAGTTGACTCAACAGTTATTGCCTAATGACGTAGTTCACTTTCCCTTAACTGGTCATGTGAACAATCATAATTCCAGAATTTGGAGCGATGAAAATCCACGCGAAATCCAAGAAAGACCATTGCATTCTCTTCGTGTTACTGTGTGGTGCGGAATATCAGCTTCACGTGTTTATGGACCTTACTTTTTTGAAAATGATAAAGCAACTGTAACAGTCACTAGTGAAAGGTACCGCTCGATGATAAGAGAGTTTCTTATTCCAGAACTTGAGAGACAAAATGTTCACAACACCTGATTTCAACAGGATGGAGCCACCGCACATACGGCAAGAGAAACGATAGCATTGTTAAAAGATTGCTTTCCAAATCGTTTGATTTCACGATTTGGTGACATTCCTTGGCCCCCTCGTTCTCCCGATTTGACCCCATGCGACTTTTTCTTATAGGCTACCTCAAGTCACGAGTTTATGTAACAAATCCATCTAATTTACAAGAACTAAAAAACAACATTTATCATGAAATAGCTGCACTCTCACCAGAAACACTAATGAAGGTTATGAAAACAACGAAGAAAAGAACCCGATCTTGTCAAATAACCGTGGCTGTCATGTGAACTATATTATATTCAAAAACTAGGAAACAATATTACCATAAGAATGTTCTTCTTTTAAATAAAACAAGTTTCAACTTCATAGCGTTCTTAGTTTTTCGTTTATTTACAAATTGAAAGGGTCAGTTAATTCATGTTCACCCTGTAGATAGACTTTTCCATTTTTGTCCGCGATATATCGTCGCTAAACAGAAAATTGTGCTAGAAGAAAAGGCAACTCATCGGTTGTGGACCAAACTCAGATTGGAAGAAATAAAAAGAGAGCTTCCATTCTCTTAGTCTCCTCATCATAAGCAGTTTATAAACACACAAATCAACACACCAAGTTCAAGACATTTCTCCTGAAAATTCTTCCATGTAACGTGACCCAATAGCGGACATTATTCCATTCACTGCGCACAATTCCGTTCACTAAACATCATTCCGTACACTGTGCACACTTCCGTCCACTGTGCACAAATACGTCCACTGTGCCAAATTCTGTCCACTGCCATGCCAGGATTGTAAATAAGAGTACAATACTAACAAGAACGCTTTCCTCGCGATATTTTCCTGATCAGAATACATACTTCGGTCTCGAACGTTTCTCTAGCTGTTTCCTGCTTACGTTTCTATCAGGGCTCATCTGGAAACATTTTTTACCTTAAGATATAATTCTCGCCTGGTCTCTCCTGTCGAAGAGGAAAAACATTGCTTCGGTATTGTGTGTTCCCCTTCAGAAGCCCCCCACAATCGCCTAGTCACCACTGTGCCAGCGAAAGAACATTGCTCCGGTGTTGTGTGTTCACCTACAGAAGCCCCCCACAATCGCCTAGTCACCACTGTGCCAGCGAAAGAACATTGCTCCGGTATTGTGTGTTCCCATTCAGAAGCCCTCCGCAATCTCTTGGTCACTCCTATGCCAGCGGAAGTAAATTGTTCCGGTGTTGTTTATATCCTTCAGAAGCCCGCCTTAAGGGATGTCGCAACACAGATGCATGCGCGAGGTAATGCAATTTGGTCGTGTATATTTTAGAGCGTTTCAGTCGTGATATATTAACGGAGGCCATACTCGGATTAAATTTCTTCTCTGGCCTGCTCTACAACTCTACTGAAGTAAATGATGCAGATGGTCGGGTTTCGGGCTTGCCAGAATTGCGGTTAGGTAAAGTACGTTTTATATAAATATTCGTCAAGAAATAAAATGGAATTTTGCTAAATTTCAAGCGTTTTCATTACATCAATATCAATGCTAAATGACGTGTCTGTCAACTTTTTCAATTCATGTTAATAGAATGTAATTCAATAAATAGGTGACAGTAATTGTATCCTCTGTCGAGACTTATCAATGCTTCATCATACAGAAAAAGATACAGACACTAGGCCGAGTTCCCCAGAAAAGTGGGTGGCCGACGACAAGGCGCACCTAACACTTCTCTCTTACTCAGCTATTTGGCTGAGTAAGTATCAGCAGCAGAGCCAGACAACTGCTGCCGGACCCTACCACACCCACGTCCATTCAGTTTCTCAGAGATACGCCAAGGGTGGGAAAGGTTATTGTGGTCATGGCAGAACTGATCCGTTCACAACCTTTCTCAACTCACGCAGATCCATTGCAAGCGCTCTCGCTAGCTACACAAGGATGTCACTTATTTAAAAAGCCTGTTTCGTGGCATCCAACCACCCAAACATCGCTCTACCTCTAGGATAAAGTCCACTCACCTCCACTTTCATCCTTTTTTCTTCCATCACCCATCCTCACCATGTGCCCAACGCCTCTGAACAATCGAATCCACTCTGTCCTCTAACTTCCTCACCACCACTGAACTCACTCGAATAACGTCATAACTGATCCTGTCTCACAGTGCCACTCCGGTCATACGTCTCAAACATTTCATCTCGGAGACATTCAACCTTCTTCTCTTCTCAGCCCTAGTCCACCACGAAGCGGCCTGTTAGAGCACACTTGAGACAATTACCTCTCGTACAACCTTCTCTCTCAGAAAACACCTAATATTCTACAGCTCATTACACCCCGCAGTACACCCAACACTTGACCCCCATCCTTCACTCTAGATTTCAGCTCAGTCTCCAATAGTTCAATCTTCACATGAGAACCATGATACATAAAAAGTGATCTTCCTCTAATAATTCCTCATTTAGGAGGACACTGATTCCGCACGTATCGTCATTCATCTTACATCTAATTTCTCTACCTGTTCTTTCATCAAGTCGCGGGTGCCTCTTATCACACATTCTACCAAACTCCGTACCAGCATGAAACATGTCATCGTCCACAATCGTAACTAGAGAAATTACCAGAGTGATTGAAAAAAAAGTTATTGGAAATAGATGTTAGAAAAGAGTTACGATTCTTAACATTTCCACAGATGCAATTTTACTGATGATATATTTACTTTTCTTGATTCAACTGCTCGGTCCAAAATTTGTAGGTATATGATGCATTCAATTCATTTTCATTTTCATGTTTTATATATGAATTTCAGTCGATATCCCCCATCAAGATGTTCCATGCTCATTTTCGTAATCTATTTCAGTTTTACATTTAACAGAGCGTATGAAATCCTAACAATCCTTTGACTTTCTCTTTAACGCTAGAAGATTCTGGCACCAGGAATCATAAAATGATCGAGCCTGAACACATAATTAATTACCATCAGGTGAGTGATGATCATGGAAGTAGATGGAATAGCTTTTTAAATCAGCGACATCGGACTAATTTCAAATGGACGGGCAACGTTAAATACCGCTTTGATGCCTGATTACTTTGCAAGCGTCGAAAACATGTTTTTTTGCAATAATTAAAGCAGTCCTGTTCATGTAAAAAAAAATAATTAGCGGGCTCCAGCCTACAAAATAATTGCCCGTGTACAGCTTATTTCAACCGCAAGCGCGCTGTTTCAAAGTGCCCGAGAGCTGCGCTTTGTCGTCCGATAGCATACTGTTTGGGGAGTCAGTGTAAAGCCTTATCGGGCACGAGAGTTATATTTCCATTGGCCTTGTGCAACCTTTCAAAACGGCCACTGCTATTTTACAGTGACGGTATTCAGCTTTATTCTGGCTGCAAAAGTCTTATTTTACCAGGCCTGTGTGCAACCTTATTGAGCTACAATAAGGTCCGTGTTGGAATCGTTATATATCACAGTGCCGTGTAGAGTCAAATCGGGGCCTCAAGAGATCTCTTTCACAGGGCCTGAATGCAGTCTTGTTTAACTGTGTTTTTTCACATGGCCCATGTGCAGCGTTACAGCGCCGCTTACGTGTTATTTACCATTGACCAGATCCAACCCTAATTGGTGCGCAAACGTGCTTTTTCACAGCGCCCGCGTGCAACCCTCATTGCGCTGCAAGTGCTTTGTTTCATGATGACCGCATTTCTTCTTAGTTCGAAGTTTGCAAACCAAAAAAAATTGTGACCTTTGTTGCAGTGATACATTAAACAATATGGGAGTATCATTTGGTATTTTGATAGTTAATTAGACAATAATAATTACGCATACAATAACCTCCATTTTTTTCATTCTGATAAAAAAATATCAGACTAAAATTGTCGTATTCGTGAACTCCGTCCTTCATCAACTGCTTGTCCCACGGAAGACGGGGAAAACGACTCTAAGATAAATCCGAATAATTTTATCAAACTATAAATTTGATTGATGAAAGTTGAGTTATGTCATTATTTTGATATCATAGAAATCATGTCTAGTTCTTTGCAATTCAATGACTTATCGAAGTAAATATTTTGGCCAGATTCAATTGAGATCAATGACAGAGTGCTTCTATCGGAAATCAATTGAAATCAGCTGATTTGACGATTGTTGCCAACAGTATATGTATGCGTTGTTTGTAATAAAATCAATAAATGATGAATTCGCATCACTGCATTTACATACTAGCTGCGCTCAGTGAATTGCACATATATCAACACATCTACGCACGAGAAAGTAGCGGAAACAACTTTCATCTGTTTGATCCAGTAAATTGTAAACGGAAATTTATGTGAACTTCATATTTGAATTATTAAAAGCCTCTCCAATAGTAATCTCTCATTTCATACCTGTTCCATTCAAACGTTGTGTCCAAGAAAACTTTCCACCCGACCTGTGACTTTTTTAACATTTGTCTGGAAATTTTAAAGCGTGTCTGTGACAAGTGTAGGTTTATCCAGACAGTGAATATGAACATCGCTTACTCAGCATGCATGTGAGGAACCCTTGACATTTCATTCAATATCCTGTTTGTGTTGAAATAATTCGATCAATGACCTAACTCTACAATACATTGAGCCGTATTACAGTACGTTTAATACTATACTAAGTGTGAACCCCTTCATATTACCGCCAGCCAACCGGCCAATGCCGTCTGAAGGCTAACGGTACATTAAATAGTTTACAATGTGTGTGTGTGTGTCATCTGAGTAGGTTATTGAGAGTTATGCTCCTAAATCAATTTTTATGAACGTTTTTATTCGTGATTGTTTCATTCTATATTAAGAAATCTATACAAAGAGACAGGAAACGTGTTTTCGAGATGATTGGTGTTTACAGATCACACGTTATTAAGAGGCATCCTACATTCTTTTCCAAGTAACTTCTGCAGTGTCAGATGAAGGTCGACCAGGTTGCATCTATTGCTGAACGTCACCAATTCGTTTCCTTTTCTGCCTCGGCAACTGTGTTTCCATCGACCGTGTACGCTAATGATGACTGAACACACGCACATGAACATGAACATCAAATCTCAACTTAACAATTCTTATTTTCTTGATTTTTTTTGCAGTGCAAACCTAAAAATGTATTCACAATTACGTGACGCAATACACATGTGCGAAAAAAATACACAATTCATCATAGCGTTCTTCCTATCCAGCACCATTTCTATTATTGAATCAATAAAGTGTTAATCATAATGATGTTTGCTCACCAGAACTATAGTACCCTCACCAGATCATGATAATTGACGTCAAATTATTTTAATTGCCACTAGACCAATGCCATAGTAACAAAATCTCAAACCAATTCAGTATTCTTATATGATCTCTTATCTAAGAATGCTTGTTTTCCAGTGTAGACGAATAAAATATAACTAGCATGCATGGAAATTTGAGAAGAAATATTTTTTTAAGCAAACGTCTTCAATCATCAGATTTTCGACACCCACAAAATGGATTGATTTGTTATAACGAATTATATCATCATATACGCAAATCTACACAAAACCACAACGTGGAAAGTAAAAGAGCTTTTTAAGTCACACAAATTATATCTACTTAATATAAATGGTACATACTCGATTAGAAACGGAGGGAAAAAGTCTACAGTGCTAGACAGTGCAGTTGCCTGCCAACGAACGGGGTTCGATTTCGACATGAATGCTGTCTGTGCATTATTGGTCGATTTGAATGCTGGCATCAGAAGCGACGCTTCTATCCAAATCAATATTTTATGGCAGGGATTTATTCGGTAGAAGAATTTCTCACGGTCTGTTTCCTTTTAACTGTGACTATATTATTTGTTAGCACAATAAATAAATCCATTGTTTCAGAAAAGATTTCCACTTCTTCGCTGCTTTCTACGATTAGTTGTAGTGAATTTGTGTATCCGAATATCTAACGTTAGAAATGAACTGTCACATTTTTTGAGAGGAAATGGGCTGCATCTTTTGTCACGACGAGGACAGCATTTATTTATTGATATCGCAAAATTAGTTCGTCCATGGCTCTTGCACTGTTTTGCAACTGTCACGAAAGTGAATACGTATATTCTAATTCAAAGAATGACAACTGTCGTTGAACTGCAGGGATGCACGAGTTTTAGTGAACGGGTAATTGCAGGTTTAAATGAATAATTGTCAAATTTGTATAAAAAAAGCTAGTTATCAAGCAAAAAATTAGTTGTTCACTAGACAAAAAAATTTTGCTTAATTTTTAGTATTTTAATCAATTTTAATAAAGGTTTGAATGCACTGATTGAGGTCATTACATGTTTGCGTGTCTCTGGAAGTGTTAAACCTTTGGCTGCAACAATCGCAGCCCTCTTCACGGTCCTGGTCCCTCTTCACGGACTAAATACCCTTCATAACACATGAGGGGATAGCATTTTAAGCAATCGCCCTTGTATAATGGACCTATACATGATACAACTAATGTTAACTCACTCCAAGACACTTTTACTTTGGGCAATATTTTATGTTACATTCATTTAAATATATTATGTGTATGTAACAAAAAGTACACTTGAACACGGAAAAAGTATTTGTACCATGTTGAATTTCTTTATTTATTTCGTGATTGGTTCTATTACTATCACTTCATAGATTATCATATTATCTATTATGCATGCAAGTTACTCAATACTGCGATTCATCATCTTTATGCAGGATATAAAATTGTAACAATTTGACTATACCATTCAATACTTCGACTGTATCATATATCAAGCCAGCTTACCTAATTCTTTAGATGTCTTTCTGTTATCAGGACACGAAATGAGGCCTTTTTACTTTGCTCATACAACAGCTCGATTGCAAGCTCTGTGCGCTGAACTTTCTTTTTTCATCCAGTATTTGGGGCACATTTTGTTCCAATTCGAATTACAATCGCCCGTTTCTCGGCCAGCCCCGAGACACTGGAGAGTAGAAATCTGCTCATCCTCAATCGGTGCTAATACGTAGTGATGGATTGAATTATTTGCTAGTTGTGTTTATATTATAAAAATCAACTAGATAGTTAGCAAACGCAGTTCATCATGAGGATTGCTGACTTCTACCATATAACCCGAATTGTTCTTTATCCTTTCTTTAACGCTGTCGATGAATGTGATCCTTATAGGATATCACCCTATTATCATAAGCTATGCAACGAAAGTGTCCTCTGCAATAGCAGAGGGATAATGCCAGTCAATATCTGTTTTATACTTTTTTTGTGTAACCTTTTTTTTTACCGGCATGTGAATGATCTTTCATCAGTTCACTTAACTATATATGTCAGACTCCAAATTTGACTCTAGTCAAAGTTCAGTGAGTCAAAAGTGTATGAAAAGCCTAATCAGAAGTAAAGAGTGTTTAATTAAGTTTGCCATTCTTGAAACATCTGGTAATGAACAGTTTTAACTATTCCAACAACCCATGAAATGTTTTTGATTGAGGAGAAACGCGGGGTGTGTAATATGTAAAATATGTTGTTATAACCTTATGAATAATTTGAGATACTGACATTTTCGTGGTAAATACCGTAGATTAATGTTTGATTCATGTTATTGCTAATCCTTCAGTCCAGTATCGATATCACACATGTAGGAACAAAACATTTACTTTCAGATTGGTTGATCCTACATCACTTGGATTTATGATGGGAAATATAAATCGCCATTTCCCGTTGCCTCGTACAGTGTTCTAGAACAATGACTCAATGGCGGTCGTTTGACGAGTACGATATAACAATGACGTAATGGCGGTCGTTTAACGGGTACGATAAAACAATGACATAATAGCGGTCGTTCGACGAGTACGAAAAAGCAGTGCAGTGAATGCAGAAGAGAAAGGAGAAATATCCGGTAAAAAAACTTTATTGAAAAATTTTGAGGAAACAAGATTTTCGGCGGTAGGCGCGGGAATATTTAACGAGTGTGAGAAAAACACAGTTAGTCCGCTTGAGATTCCCTTTTTGCACATTGTTGACGGCTGTGAGACCAACTTCGTGCACACAATTTGATCGAAAATCGCCATCATGGTCCATATGACCATATTTGCAAAGATTTTAACTCTGACGGACTAATAAGTCTTCAGGACCAACAAACATAAATTTGTCTTCATAAAATCTTTAAAATATAACCAAACTATAACCACTAATAAATACGGAGCATTTTCATGACATGGAACCATGTCAGTTCATGATAATTAAATTATCGTATTAGAACCAAAGTTTATCCATGCCCACATTCAAGCCGGAGAAACCGAGTCTCATTGGGATATTGACTCACGTCTTAAGGAGTACATAATAATTTAAAGGAACCTCACGGATCCTCCCTCAGGGACTGTAAAAATTGGTATAAATGACCCGGCAGGTGAGGCAATAATTCAAGCAAATATAAATATATAGAAACTGGCCCAGAGCACTAGTGCTTCGGCAATTCGACAACAGAGAAGAGGATGGGTTGATCAAATAAACTTTTTTCTTAGAAGATAAAGTAGAAGATTTAAAGATTCTAACCATTGGACGAAACATGAAGTAAATTACATCGTTACTATTATTGTCATCAGAATATGTGATTAGAAAACTGCTCTGCTCATGTTACGCTTATACAAAGACCGTTAACCTCTTTGTTTGCAGCTGTGGTGAAGAAAGTGTTCAACAAAGGCAAGCGCCTACTCTGTGAAGAGCAAGCTATCCGGCACTTTGCTGCAATGATATTACTGAAAAAACAAGCAAAGAAGCTAATAACAGTATTGATGGTATGGCCGCTTCCGCTTATATAAATAAATATTGTGGATCGCGTTGCTATTCGAAGGGGAAGGAGTGCGCTGCGATTCAACACCAACGTAATATATTTATGTGAATGTTATATAAATAAAATTACCTGAGTTGAAGTGCAATCGAATGCGGACACCGCATTCATACCATTATTTAATCCTGTATCATTTGGGTGTTTCTTTCAGATTCTATCGCCCCATATGATATAATAATTATTATTATTCGTGTAGGTTACTTAACATTGCAGACGCCTCTCTGATGTCAGGGTATAAAATCCAGCAATTGGACCATGTCCTTCAATTGTTCGACTTATCTGGTTACCTTATTCTGCAGCTGACTCTCATGAATCAAAGCCGAAATGAAAACTTTTTACATTCTCCTTTAACAGCTTGTTTGCATGCTCTGTGCGTTGAACTTTCGTTCTACATCATACATTTACCATCGGCCACCTGGTCAAAGGGTTAGCGTGGCCGACTGCAGTGCAGCTTCAGGTGCTGCATGCCGCGAGTTCGAGCCCCGGCAAGTCCAGACTGCCTTTTCGCGTTTAGATTGACAGCCTCTCTCCTCTATATTAGTCTAACATGGCCACCTTCCTAATTAGGTGGATATGACTGTATTTCTGTCTTTACATACATACATACATACATACATACATACATACATACATACATACATACATACATACATACATACATACATACATACATACATACATACATACATACATACATACATACATACATACATACATACATACATACATACATACATACATACA
>SDVV010005367.1:0-19288 GCA_016164225.1 Gammarus roeselii | reverse complement strand
TCGGTGTCACTCTCTTTATCCTCAAAATCGATCAGTTAGCAGACATTCTTCCCAGAGACGGAAGACTGCTCTCATCGCTATACGTGGACGACCTACAAATAAGCTACTGACACCCCAGCCTCTTAACAATCCAACATGAACTCCAGAAGTGCCTAAACCTAGTCGGGAACTGGGCTTCCCTAAACTGATTCCGATTCTCGCCCTCTAAAACTAAAAGCATGCACTTTACCCTTGTGCCCGGCTTACACCTGAAACCAGCCCTAATGCTGCACAACACACCTAGTATACGCAGAAACGATCAAATTCCTGGGTCCTGTGTGGGATCCTAAACTCACGTGGCGACCCCACATTGCAGCCCTGGCGACCCGATGCTAAAGGTCGACGTAACATCCCTGAAGTTCGGTGCCGACATGGACACCGGAATGACGTTGTTCTGAGCAATAATACGATCGCGCATGGACTACGGAGCCGTTGTCTACGGATCTGCAGCCAAAACTACTCTCGACCCTCTCTCGACCATCGCAAACAATGCTTTGCGTATCACAACCGGCGCGTTCCGCTCCACTCCAATCGAATCTCTTAACGTGCTCGCTAACGAACTTCTACTTCCGCTCCGGCGCGACAAACTTTCGCTACAATCCTATTTTAAGACTAGAAGCCTTATCAACAACCCAGCAATCGGCTACATCACTAACATATCTGATAAGCGCCTTTTTGCGGCTAAGAAGAATATATGCTCACCATTTTCCCTGCGCGTGGACAACCTGCTGACCTCGCTCAATTTCAATCTAAAAGCTATTAAGCCTTCAATTTCCTTACCGAATCCTTCAAATTAACACCAACATGGATGATCAACCCACCACCGGTCAACCTAGACCTGCAAATCTACCCTAAAGCAACTACTCCAACCAACGCGTACCGGCAGGAATTCCTAAGACTACTCGAGGAAGAATATTTAGAGCACCGCCACATAAACACTGACTGCTCCAAAACCGCGGACGGAGTGGGAGCCGCCGCTGTGTGCGGGGACACCCCACTCTCGGCCACCCTCCCACAAGAGGCCTCTGAGTTCTCTGCGGAGCTTCGTGCACTCGAACTAGCAGTCTCTATCGCAAAAACAAATCGCTTCCCCAAATACGTCGTATTCTCAGACAGTCTGAGTGTCCTCACCCAGCTTAAAACACTGCAGTATGAACATCCTGTCCTACGTAAGATGCAGCACGATCTCCTTGTGATAACAGAGACTGATCAGGCAGTGGAGTTCTGCTGGATCACCGGGCACGCGGGAATAAGAGGAAACGAACTTGCGGACTCTCTCGCTAAACTTGCATCTACTCCCCAAGAACAATTTTTTGCAATATTACCGGGACTGGTTCCCTATCATCAACTCCCATATAACATCCCGATGGGATGAAATGTGGCAGCAGAGTGGACAAAAAATGCTTTCAGTCAAGCCCTCAGTCGGAGAATGGAAAACAAAGTTCACCAACAGAAAAGACCAAGTGTTCATCAACCGCTTGTGCACGGGACACGCGTGCATAACTCACAACCCCCTGATGGATGTCGACAAAGGACCAAACTCACCACCTTGCCCCTGTTGCCACCAAGTGGCTATCAGCGTGAAACACTTACTGATGGATTGCAACGCACTCGCGGCAGTCCGACGAGCGTTCCTAGATCCCCCGTGCAACCTTCAAAGCCTACTCACGGACCCAACCTACCGTAAAAAGCTTATCACTTTCGGAAAACATACCGGACTTAACGAAGCTGTCTAAAACCTAAAACACCTGAGCGAATGAGGTGGTCCCTCCACCTCACTACGCACAGAAACATCTACTCATTTTACGAAGATACGCATTAACTCAATACTCTCTCGTACGCGCTAATACGCCACAATTAAAATATGTACAGACTTCATCTTGACAAAGCTAATATTTTCACGCGCGAGGTTGTGCGGACTTACCTAAACCAACGACGGTCGCGCCCTACGGGGGAGCCTATTATGACTCACGTTGAGGCTCTGGTGGAAATGAGGCCCAATTAAATCAATCAATCGAGACAAGATGAGCTGAGACGAGGGAGCCCGGGGAGCACAGGGGACCCGGGGAGCTCGAGGGAGCAGAGGGACTTGTAGGGCCTTCTAGGATTTGTCAGGCTCTTTTGGGACCAAAGACACCTGCCACCCCACTCCAACCTCGAGATGCAAGAGTAAAAATGTAGAAGTTAGCGCAGAGACCTACTCTGTATCTGCGTTGAACCTGCTCTATGCCTGCGTTAAACCTACTGTAACTATGCGTTAAATCTGCTCCGTTTGCGTTGGACCTACTTTGTTTTCTTTAGATTTGCTCTGTGTCTGTGTTGAAATTATTCTATATCTATGTCGGAACTGCTCGGAATCCGCGTTGAACCTATTTTTAATCTACGCATTAAGAGGCTCAAATCAAATCATATTAATCTACGCTGCATCTACTTTGCCACACTTCAATTGCCCTACGGGGGAATCTGCATCAACTTCGCGTTGGGACTCCGGTGGAACATGAAAGCAAATAATAAATAAATACTTACCCCAAAGCAACAACCCCCCAACAAACGCGTACCGCCTGGAATTCTCACGACTACTGAATGAACAATACTCTGAGCACCGGCATATATACACTGACTACTCCAAAACATCGGACGGAGTAGGAGCTGCCGCCGTAGGCAAAGGGACCTCTCATTCGGCCACCTTACTCCAAGAGGCCTTGGAATTTTCTGCAGAGCTGCGTGCACTGTAATTGGCCATCTCCATTACAAAAAGTGATTGCCTCCCCAAAATTGTAATTTTCTGAGTCTGAGTGTTCTCACCCGGCTGAAAACTGAGCACTTTGATCACCCTGCCCTTGGACAAATGCAACACTGCCTATACACAATGCAAGAGGCTGGCCAGGCAGTAGAGTTCTGCTGGATTCCTGAACACGCGGGAATAAGAGGAAACTAGCGCGCAGATTCCCTCTCTAAACTGTTGTCTACCCAGCAAGAACAATTCATCTCCATACATTATCGAGACTGGTTCCCTGTCATGAACTCGCGTATAACATCACGATGGAACGACTAATGACAACAGAGTAAACTGAAAATGCTTGGTTAAACCATCCGTCGGAGTGGGAATCCAGGTTTTCTAATAGGGAAGACCGTGTTCATTACCCGTATATGTACAAGACACTCGTGGATACCCCATACGTCTAATGGACGTAGTCATGGGACCGGACGCACAACCATGCCCCTGCTGCTACCAAGTGGCTATCTGCGTGAAACTCTTACGTATGGATTGTGACTCTCAGCAGCCCGACAAGCCTTCTTGAGCCCCCCGTGCAACCTACTACTGCTCGCAGAAATGGAACACAGAATAGAAACTGATCGCCTTCGGAAAACACACGGAACTAATTGAAACCGTATTAAATTATCTCTGATCCCGACTAGCTGTTCTCTCTGCGTATTAATTGTGTATTTCAACTTTAACTTCGAGCACGAAGCTGAGCAGAATTAACGGATCGTCGTGCTCTACGGGGGAGCACTCAGTGACTGCACGTTGAAGCTCCGGGCGAGAACAGAGAAGGCTGCTACTACTACACGACGCTAAACTTCTGTATCTGCGTTGAACCTACTCTGCATCTACGTTGAACCTACTCTGCATCTACGATGAACCTACTCTGTATCTACGTTGAACCTGCTCTGTATTTACGCTGCACCTACTTTGCCACTCCTCAATTGCCCCATGGGGGAGTCTGCATTAACTTTCGTTGGGACTCCAGTGGAAAACGGAAGCTACAACTACTACAAAATCTAAGACTCAAAAACTAAAGCGTACTGCTAACAATTCTCGAAATTAGTTGATGAGTTTGCGTCGAGGCTCCGGTGGAACACGAGAGCAGCAACTACTAGAACTACAGTGTGAAACACGTATGTATTGCAATGCGCTCGCAGCAGCCTGACAAACCTTCTTTAGCCCCCCCGTGCAACCGACAGAGCCTGCTCGCAGACCTGAGTTATCTGAAAAATCTAATCGCCTTCGTGTGAAGAAATCTGTGCTTGCATCGTCACCGTTCCTGAATGCACTAGCCCGCCCGTATATCAAGTTTGAAATGTAATTTGACGTCTCGCACAAAGGTGTACAAATCTACTAGAATTGGCGGATCTTTGTGCTCTACGGGGGAGCGTGCGATGACTAGAGTTGAGGTTTCAGTGGAAATGAAACCAAAGTCAAATCTGTTGTAGAAAATACAAGAGAAGCATGAGTGAACCTCTGAATTATCACTCTTCAAAGCTTTGGTGGAGATAGACTCTTCAATCACTTTACCGTTTGCACTGCGTGCTCGCATACTGCAGACGTGAATTCCATTTCATTTCGATAAAGTCAGATTCGCACATACGGGAGTACAAAATTATTTGAATTGATGCAAGTGGCTTGTGGTGGTAGTGATGATGAGACCGAAATGGGTATAATTTTGAAAAAAATGATGCGCCGGTCAGTGGTTTTTTGTATGCATTCTTCGCAAGGCCCGTCTCTGAAATATGTGCAGCAAGTTCGTTGTCTAACCAAATAACATTCGTTTTATTGCAGGGCATCTTGCAGTGGGAAATACGGTATTCGACTATGACCTCACGGATATATTTGGAGAAAATGCAGCATTCGATTTTCCTTCTGGATCTGCCTCCTCCACGCATCTGGGGTCTTCTCCAGTTGTTGAGCCAAACAAAACAAACGGCGGTAGTGATGACAGTTCTGTTTATGACCATCCCATTAGGTTACCCGGTTTCACCCCCATTGCGGATGAACTAGAAACAAACTATGTTGGGCAGTATCTGCCTAATGGTGAACCATTCCATACTCCCCCACCACTGAGTGATGGTTCGCTCCCCGAAACTCACTCCGAAGGCTATTCTGGAGTAAACCAATCTCCATTTCAATCTAATCGTCCATATTTCTTACCTGGCGAGTCCATTCCGAAGGTTGTGAACAAACCTGGTTCTCCTGGTGTCGCTAACACACTATCTCTTGCTCCGGTGGCCCTGTCTCCTGTAAGCCAGGAATCTTTTAACCACTCGTGGAATGTACAGACTGAACCCAGTTCAGTCACGATCCTGAACACAACAAATGGTCCTTTCCAAGTTAGCGCTCCTTGGAAACTTTACAAAAGTGCCTCTTCACAAGCTGGAGCTCCAAATTCTACGAACAGTATACCTAAAGTTGACGCTATTGTAAGATCTACCTACAGTGTCCATCTTCCAGATAGCACTCTTCTAAGCTCTGCCTATGGTGCTCTTCCCCAAGCTGGCGCTCTTCCTCAAACTGGCTCTTCAAGCT
Source organism: Gammarus roeselii (assembly GCA_016164225.1). Classification (NCBI taxonomy): domain Eukaryota; kingdom Metazoa; phylum Arthropoda; class Malacostraca; order Amphipoda; family Gammaridae; genus Gammarus; species Gammarus roeselii. Next base: position 13,944 of record SDVV010005367.1, on the reverse strand, counting down.
CTATCGTCGGTGCACCATCGCAAGCTAGCGCTCCTCTGAGCTCTACGTACGGTGCTCCTCATCAAGCTAGCAGTCCTCTGAGCCAAGCTTATGATACCTCTTTTAAACATGATTCAAGAGTAGTATTTGGCGGTTACGAAAGAGTTCCTGCCGATTCCTATAGTCATGAAATTCTTCCTGAAGAAGTCAAAGAAGGTAAGAAATGGATCCAAGTATTAGCTACCGACAGGACGATAAGCATTAAACATAACAAAATACCACTCTCACAGGCTCTAGACACAAGCCCGCAGGAAACTAGTTTCAGATTTCGGGATGGTCGAATGATCGAGGACATGGGAAATGTAATGAGTTGAATTATGAAATTGAAGCCTTTTCGCCTTCCAAATTTACGTGACGAATGGGATGCATGTACTGAACATGTGTGTGTGTGTGTATATATATACATGTATAATATTTGTATGTGTGAGTATATATATAATATATATATATATACATATATATAATATATATCTAAACCATTTGTTGTTGATATAAATTGGTGCGAATGGTACTTCACCAAAATTCAGTCCAGGTAATGTTTTAATTAGAGATTGTTGCAAAAGAAAGTCTGATCTTGTTGCTATCAAGCAAAGCTTTGTTCCGTAGTTATTCGAAAATACGATCGCCATTATATTGTCATGACTATTAATTTTGTGCGTGGTGTATCGTTTTGTTCTCTTGTGCACCAATATGATATAGCTCTACTTTCAACACAGCAGGCTTAAAAGAATTTATCAATCTAATATTCTCATCAGAGCCTTACAGTGGATTCCTTTCCACCTTGTGGAGAACTGGATCCCCCAGAGAAGCTGCTGCGGGATATGCTAGCGACATGTGGAATAAGTTTACCAAGGGTATTGGAACAGAAGCGGCGAAAAAATCCAAGTTCATAATCTCTAAGGCGGCACCTTTAGTGAAGCAGCTAGTCGGTGCAAAGGTGGTTGAAAGTTCCTCCCAGGGTGACATCGCGAGGGCACCCGAAATCGTTGGTGTGAGCGGTCCAGTAGCGACCGTTTTTGGTGAAAACAGAGTCCCTGCGGCTGCTTATGGGGCCCCCCCTACTGTACCGAATCATGTCATACCGGCGTCTCCTCTACCTGCCTACAAGGCCATGCATCCGGATCCACAAGCCGCATATGGTGTACCGCCAGTTCTCCCTGCAGTAAGTACAACTTCTCTGACTGTAGTCGCCATAGCGACTGAAGATGCTGTTCAACCGCTGCCTCTGGCAAGTGGTCAGACTGCTAAGTATAGCGTTGAGGAAACTAACAAGCAAGGGTCCTCTCCTACAAAACAGTACGTTTCGGAACCTGTTAGATACGAAATTCATGCTCCCGAACTGCATGATGTTGTGATCCAAGGACCCACGATCTCGGGCGGTGAAACTAGACCGGCTGATCTGACCCACCAACACCCATCCCCCGCCGCATCTCTACTCAAGCATAACCCTCTCTTGCAATACGGACCACCTTCCGTGCATTCCGTGGCTACTCCGGCTACCGCGCCTAATGGACAAATTCCTCCACATGCAGTGCAGAGCTACCCATACCTACCGCCTCAAGCTTCCCATTTGATCCGCAACCAGGGTGGGGAACAACAAGCGATAGAATCTGCTACGACTCGACCACGCCAGGGAATATTTGCAGTGAGTACGGAAACGAACTATTCTTTATTTAGCAGGTTTTCACCGTTTTTCGTAAGGTATGTCTCCTAGACTAATAATTAATTTTTTAAGAGTACGGTAGATTTTAATTTTGACCTTTACGTCGGCAATGCTCCTTCGAGAAGAATAAAATTCCGTAAGACTATAAAAAAAAATTGTTGTTCATAGCCTAAAGGGCTGGCTTGACACATCAATTGTGTAGAACTCTTATTAAACGCTATAAGAAGCACTTGAAAAGGTTAGGAAATCGAATTTGTTCACGTACCGATTACTAACTATGAACCCCATAGATACCACAGGCTGGTCCCTAGTTTGTGTTGGGACTTGCAAACCGCACATTTGCTTTGCTAGCAAATTATTCGATTAACGCAAACGTTAGAAGCGGTAAAACCGAGCAAGAGGCCTTGAAGAGCAGAGTCCCCAGGCCCTTGGCGTGAACCAGGGGCCCAATGGGACCAGCGCCACCTCAACCGCAGATGACTAGAGAGACCTCATCGACGAGTTAACCAGGAACTTCCAGGAAATCAGGAATCTACTGGTCCAAACGACCGGCGTCTCAGAACCTAGCCCATTGACGATTGTCTAACGAGGCTAGAGGGTCATGTCGAGGCCATTCTTCTCCATATCCACGAGCTCTTGAAGGACCAACCAGCTTGAGAACCAGCAACTTGAGCAAGTACGTCTACGTCAGACGACGGCTTCGACGACTCTCAAAACCACTAGAACCCCAACCGAGCTCAAAGGGCTGAAAGGAGAGAAATACCCGAAATTCAATGATATCAACCTGTTCAACAATAGTCATACCTTTCCCGAAAACCTGAAGATAACGTTCGATGCCAACTACAAACTGGATATTTGTCCATACACTCCGCGATAAGAGCTGGGCTCCTTCACTGGCAGCTCAGTCCTGAGTGTCGCCACCCGCGGCGATGAAGAATTTGCCATCAGAGAAGACACGACTTCGAAGTGACACTATTCTCTCCTTGAACAGACCTAGAAAAACCATGCTAAACAGTTCCACACACTACTTTCTCTGAAAGTTCAAGTGTGATCAACGTAGAGGATAATCCGAAGGAGGAAATCGAGGAGTACATCACTAGACTAGTTCAATATGAGGACTGCGTTGTCAAAATAGAGGTCACACCGGGGATCACACCAAGAAGAGACTACCACAGCCCTAATACTTGAATTCAACTGCCTACTCCACCAAAATATCTAGACATTCCCTTCTGCGCCAGCAAAACAAAGGTTACACCATTTGAGAGACGTCCGATGAGATGTTATAAATACCAGGAATATGGACATACAAGAGGAAACTGTGATTGTAAGCAAAGATGCTCATACCACTCCCAGGACGACCACGACAAACTGGAAGATCCCCAGTCATGCCAGTCCGAAGAACCGCACTGTTTTTATTACGAAGTAGGCGGACACCCCACCGGACACAGAGACTGCCTAGAGTAAGAGAAATCATAATGTTCCTCATAACATTCAATGAAAGTGGTGCAAATAAAGTTTCCTTTTCAGCCAACCCATTTATAATGATGAAATCACTCTCCGAACAACTAGGAGGAAAATCTATAGAAAAACGACAGGGTAAAAAAATATCTGGCCTACATTACAAAACGTGAGCAAATACAACAACTAAACAAAAGATTACCTTCATAAATAAACTCGGAATTACAGTTGGAATGCATCAGTCCTTCAACTGAACCAAACAGATTATATGCACCTCCCGTTACACGCCTACAACAAACCTCGGTGCTTTCACTGAAGGTCAAGCTGAAGACAACGGAGTTACCAAAATTCATCGACCAGCATGGATTAAATCACGTAACGCAAATTCTACTATATCCCAATTTACCTTCCCAGGACACGACGCACCTGAATTCATAGTAATCCCGGGTGAACAAGGAAAAACTAGTACCTACCCAGTAGCAACATGGCCCCCAATGTTCAAAAAATGCTTGGAATACGGCCACGTCATCGCATACTGCCAGCCACACACACACCCCAACGTTGCAAGAAATGCGCTGGTGAGCACGACAGAAAAGACAGCACAGTCCGCCACCCTAAATGCTACCACTGCTCATGCATCCATGAGGCAGGCGACCGCGACTGCCCAGTACATATGGACCGAAAAGAGATAGCAATCACACAAAATGAACGCAGTTCCACGGAAGCAAGCTACCCAAATCTGGAAAGACCAAAACCCGAACAGTCTCAATTATGCTAAAGCGGTCAAATCGACGAGCCAACCAAGCTCGCCCGGCGATATCCAAACATCATCGGAACAACGTCGTATCAAGACTCCAACACTCCTACCTGGCCACAGTGCTTCCTCACCCAGCCCAGCGACCGGCTCCGCACCAGACTCTCGGTTCTAGAAATGATTAGTGCGATGACCTGGAGGACAACGAGATAGATGAAACTCCCGCAGTTGACCACACAGCAAGGCTCTCAACTATTAGAAATTGAAGACAGGAGGAAACCTCCGATACCCAGGCACCACTGAGCAAACAAATCGGTAACAACGCCCAAATAACGGCCCGCCAGAACCAAAACCCAGAACTACCTCCACCTGCCTCGAATGTGGCTCCATTCGTGGAAAATCACTGCGAGGGACGAGATCCCCTGTTAACAAACCAGACTCACGAACACACCATCAGCGAGAACGACCACGGCCTGGCTGACAGCTCTTATCTAGAAGAGCTCATACGCGAGACCTCTGCACAACCAGACTTATTACCTAGCCCAAATACCTCTCGCTCCACACAATCATCCACACTGATGAAAAAGGCTACCACAGAAGAAAAGCGCGCTCGCTCACGAAGCAAACGCAGAGAGCACACACCCTCGTCTTCCCACAACAGCATTTGCAGCCGCGACCGCAGCAACCTCAGCAGACCACCTTCCACCGAAGGCAGACACTCCCGTGAACACTTCCAACCCGAAACCCATGGGCAAACTCTAAAACACGCGCATCACAAAAGCTCCAGCAAATCACGCGACCGATCAAGATCATAAAGGTCTGAGTGCGAGCAGCCTTCAAAATGACGTAAAGGTTCCTGTGGAACTGCCAGGGACTCTGAAACAAGAAGGACAAACTACTATCCCTAATCGCCACCCATAAACCTTTGAGGAATGGCATCTCCAGGAGATCAAACTCCATGAGACCTCAACCCTCAGAATCCCCAATATATCGTACACCGCCGCGAAGGCCACACCAACGGGACTGCTCCCGGTGAAATGGCACTTATGATTCACCAAAATGTACTTCATTTGTCTTCCCCTGAGGACAGAACTCAAAGCTATCGCCGTAAAGATATGCGTCTCAAAACCAATAGCAGTGGTATCCATCTACTCATCAAGAAGTCATGATCTCTCTGAAGCACTAACGACCGAATTGCTAAACCAACTGCCCTCACCAGTTGCCCTCCTTGGAGGCTTCAACAGCTACCATGAAACATGGGGATGCATAAGAACAGACCCCAGGGGAGTGATAATGGCTAACACCATAAACACTCACAACCTGGTCCTTCTCAACGACGGACAACCCATCCGAATCACCCCCGAAAGTGAAACGGCCATCAATTTATCCATATGCTCCCCCACTCTGGCACCCAACTCGTTTGAAGAGTTTTGCCTTTGACACACGACAGCGATCATAACCCAGTGATCATATTGCTTCTCACCAATCCACCTAGAAACCCCGTCCCACAAGAACTTCGATTCAACTACCGGAAAGCCAGCTGGATGGAATACTCTCCGCACATCGCGTGGAGTGATGTGGACAAAATCCCCGAAACTACGTATGGACACGAAATCGGCGCCCAACAACACGAAAAAATTCAACCCGCAGCAGAGGCAAGCATTCCCCAATATACTTCTTCAACCTTCTTTCAGAAACCATGGTGGAGCCGAGAAGTGCAAGAAGAAAGAGATAAGCGAGAATAGCTATACCATGCCTACCGACACGCACGGTCCCCCAGAAACAGTAGCGTGGAAAAGGGCATCTGCTGTATATCGAAAACTTCTAGTGGAGAAGAAACGTGGAAACTGGGCTCAGTTAGTCAAAACTATTAATCAAAACGCTCTCCTCTCCCAGGTGTGGGAAAAAATTTGACTTAATCAGGGAAACCCCGAACGACCCATTAACATCTTTTCTGACGGAGGTGGAACTTATTCTTCCCACGCGGAGATCGTAAATAAACTAGCTCAAACGTTCAGCCAGATTTCGCAATTAACAAACTACACGGCTGTTTTCCCACGGGAGAGGAAATTGCGAGGAAGCGAACATCTTGACTTCACTTCTAGATACGAAGAGGCTAACAACAAACCTTCCCCCACAAACGAACTGCAGAGCGCTCTAGACAGTACACGTGTAACTTCACCTGGACCAGACCGGGTACACATCAACATGATCAAAAATCTCGCAGATGGCGCACGTGACCACTTGTAAAAAGTGTTCAATACTCTGTACTCAAACTCATTTTTTTCACAATCAATAGCGGAAATCGACAATTATCCTTATAGGCAAACTCGGAAAATTCCACGGCGACCCACATAACTACCGCCCCCTCTTACCACCGTTCTCAGCAAGACCATGGTAAGAATGATTGAAACGCGCCTCGTCGACTACCTTGATATGCATGCAGGCCTGAACAGCATCCAGTGAGGCAGCCGCAAGCGCCACTCAACGACGGACCACCTTGTAAGACTGGAATCTAACATTAGACAGGCATTTGTCCGCGGAGAACACGTAATTTCACTTTTTTTTACATGGAAAAAGCATACGATACTACCTGGAAATATGGAATCATGTATGATCTCCACCGCAAAGGGTTGAGAGGCCACTTACCACGCTATATCCACCAATTCCTGCAAAATCGCTTCTTCTTCAGCCTAGTCGGAAACTGGGCCTTCCTAAACGGATTCGGATTCTCGCCCCCCAAAACGAAAAGCATGCACTACTCTCGTGCCCGGCTTACACCTAATACCAGCCATAAAGCTTAACAACACTTCGCTAGTAAACGAGAAATCAATAAAATTATGTTTCTGTGTGGGACCCTTCAACTCGCACGACGACCTCACATTGCAGGCCTGGAGACTCGCTGCAAAAAAGCAACCGGACTTATCCTCTCTGTAACATCCTTGAAATTCGGAGCCGATATAGACACCGGCATGACGTTTTTCAAAACATCAACACGCTCGCGCATTGACTATAGAGCAATTGTTTACGGTTCAGCAGCCGAAACCCTGCATATCGCATCCTCTGCGTTCCGTTCCACACCCATCGAATCCCTGAACGTGCTTGCTAACGAGCTTCCGCTCCGGAGAGACAAACTCTCACTGTAGTACTATATTAAGACAAGGAGCTACATCAATAGCCCAGCACTCGGTGACGTCACCAACATTCTTAATAAACGCCTCTTTGCGACTAAGAAGAACATAAGCCCACCCTTTTCTCTAAGAGTGGATAACTTACTGACCTCGATGAACAACAGACGCAAAGCAATCAAGCCTTCCTTCTCCTATCGAATTTTTCAAATCAACACACCAACGTGATGTGTTCAACCTAGATTTGTCAACCTAGATTTGCAGACGTACCCCAAAGCAACAACTCCAACCAACACGCACCGCCGAGAATTCTCACGACTACTCAATGAACAGTACTCCGAGCACCGCCATATATACACTGACTGCTCGAAAACGCCGGATGGAGTGAAAGCCGCCGCCATGGGCGAGGGGAACTCTAGTTCGGCCTCCCTACCCCACGAGGCCTCTATATTTTCTGCAGAGCTACACTCACTCGAACTGGCTATCCATTACAAAAAGCGACCGCCACATTATAAGTGTTAAATTTTCAGATAGTCAGTGTTCTCACCCAGCTGAAAATTCTGCACTTTTATCTCCTTCCCCTTAGTTTAATGCGACACGACCTATTCACAATGTCCGAGGCGAGCTAGGCGGTCGAGTTCTGCTGGATCCCTGGACACGCCAGAATAAGAGAACGAACGCGCAGATGTCCTCGCTTAAGGGATGTCTACCGAGCCGGAACAATTCATCTCTATACATTACCGAGACTGGTTCCCAGTCTTCAACTCTCGCATAACAACACGATGGAATGACTCTTGGCAACAAAGTGGACGAAAGATACTTGCAGTTAAACCATCCGTGGGAGAATGGGACACCAGGTTTTCTAATAGGAGAGACCAAGTGTTCATCAACCGTCTATGCACGGGACACACGTGGATAACTCACAACCACCTAATGGACGTAAACCTGGGACCGAACGCACCACCATGCCTCTGTTGCCACCAAATGGCAATAAGCATGAAGCACTTGCTAGTAGATTGTGATGCACTCGCAGCAGCCCGACGAGCCTTCTTGAGCCCCCCCGTACAACCTACAACGCCTGCTCACAGAAACGGAACACCGGAAAAACTGATAGCTTTTGGAAAACACACAGGCCTCTACGTGGTAGTGTAGAGGTAGCGAGGTCTGAATCATCTCTGATCCCGAACTCTGTCCTCCCTTCGCACTAATTGAAAATTTTTACTTGGACTTCGTGCACAAAGCTGTGCAGAATCACCGGACCGTCGTGCCACGAGAAGAAGCACTCGGTGACTACACGTTGGAGCTCCGGCGGAGAACGGAGGGAGCTGACACCACTCCTCTACCTGCGTCTGCAACGAATCTGCTCCGCATATCTGTAATAGATTAATTTTACTTCATATACGTGTTTAGTTTAACTTGTGTGTTTTCTAGACCTACTCTGTACCAGAGTTAGTTTTACTCTGTTAATAGAACTAATTTGATTTGTAAATGCCAAGCTATCTTTATAGTTTTGTCAAGCTCACTTTGAGGCCTACTTTGTTCCCGCGTTAGTGGTACTCTTTTGAAATTGTTAAATTTAATGTCAAATTTCCTTTTTAGCCGCATCAAATTTGCTTGGTGCCCATGTCAAGTTTACTTCGGTGCTTTGTTACGCCAACTCTACTGTGTTGAAACCCACTGTAACTGCGTTTAAACTGCTTCGAACCTAAGGTTAACTTGCTCTTAATCTATGCTGCACCTACTTCGCACTCTCCGATTGCCCCACGGGGGAGTCGGCATTAACTTCGCGATGGGACTCCGGTGGAACATGGAAGCAAATGATAAATAAATAAATACTAATGGACGTAGACATGGGACCGAATGCACTACCATGCCCCTGTTGCCACCAAATGGCAATAAGCGTGAAACGCTTACTAGTAGATAGTGATGCACTCGCAGCAGCCCGACGAGCCTTCTTGAGCCCCCCCTGCAACCTGCAACGCCTGCTCACATAAACGGAACACCGGAAAAAACTGATCGCTTTCGGAAAACACACGGGCCTTTACGAGGTAGTGTAGAAGTAGCGAGATCGGAATCATCTCCGATCCCGAACTCGCTGTCCTCCCTGCGAACTAATTGAAAACTTCAATTAACTTCGTGCACGAAGCTGTGCTAAATCAACGGATAATCGTGCCACAAGAAGAAGCCCTCGGTGACTACACGTTGGAGCTCCGGCGGAGGGAGCTGCTACCACTCCTCTACGCAGGAGCGACTGCGTCAGAAATGAACCTGCTCTACATATTTGTTATTGGTTAAACTCGCTTCGTATCTGTTGTTTAGTGCGATTTATATGTCCTAGTCCTACTCTGCACCCTGGTTAGACTTACTCAGTCAAGTTTGATCCAATTTTTATCTGCCAAATTACCTTGGTAGTTTCGTCAAACTTACTTGAAGGCCTACTCTGTAACCGCGTTAGTTACTCTTTTAAAATTGTTAAATTCAATTTAGATCTGTCAAGTTTCCTCTGTAGCTGCATCATATTTGCTTGGTCCCAATTTCAATTTTTCTTGACGTTTCTTTGATAGACAACTCCAACTGTGTTTAAGCCCACTGCGACTGCGTTTAAACTGCTCCGAATCTAAGTTTACTCTACTATTAATCTACGCTGCACCTACTTCACCACTCTTTGACCGCCGTACGGGGGATTCTGCATTAACTTCGCGTTGTGACTCCGGTGGAACATGGAAGCAAATAACAACATCGCATAGTCCTCCTAGGGCCTCTGCGGGCGTCTAACGATATATAATTTTATGATCAAAACAAAATGGATCATGAGAAAGGGCAGAGTAAAATAATAGAGGCCATGCAAGAAGAAATAATAAAATACTCTAAGTGTTGATCTATAAAATGAATAATCATCCATCCACCCCTAATGTATCTGCGTTGAACCTACTCTGTATCTGCGGTAAATTTACTTTGTCTATGTTAGATATACCGCTCTACGGGGCAGTCTGCATTAACTTTGCGTTGGGACTCCGGTGGGAAAACTGAAGCTACTACTATTACTAATACGGCCATAGCCTCTCTGTCTGTCTTCTTGATTTGCTGTATCTCATCCTTACAATTGGATATTTGCCACAATTTGCTCTATCCTCTACGGAGGAGCTTACGATGACTTTAGTTTGGGTTCCTGTGGGGATGAGCCCCAAATCTAAGTCTACCGTACTTATTACAACCGAACCATCTCGTCCAAACGATGTGTCTGTTCAATGGCTGTGATGCGGTATAATACTTTTTCCTTGACCTGCAGAAACGGGCGAGGTGCTTATCCCTCGTGATTCTTGGCGAATAATTTGCTTCATCAGACAGGCTTTGTTGACAAAATAATTAGTTGACTAACTAACTCTTGAACACTGGCATGTTATACATACTCTCAAGTTGGAAGCATACCTCGAAGTGGATGGCAAACAAATTAATATTTGTTCATACTCCTCTTCACATTTTCAGATCTTCGATAAGGCTCGGGAAGGATACAACACTGTTTACAATACCATTGAATATGGAAGAAACTTGTCCAACCAGGCAACAACGGTTCTTGGTGGATTTTGGCCGGGAAACTGGTTCCGTTCGACGAGTGCAGTCTCTCCGCTGGGGGAATCTCCTCCTGCGCCCGCTGGTGTTTCCATCGTCTCCTCCTACGCTCCTCCTGTAGTGGTCTCAATCTCCAATCCAGATGGACCTTTTTATCTCCCTAACTCCCAATACCCCGGGCAATACGAAACAGCCCAATACCCTGGTTATATGGTTCATAGCGGGCTTGATAATCCGCAAGGGCCAGTAGCCCATTCATACATTGCAGCACTTTCTGGCCCGGTGGTGCAAGGAGAAGTGGAAGAGCCCAACGGTTAGAAAACAGGTTAGGATTAACCACTTCGTCAAGAAGATTTGAGAGCAAGTTACCGAAGTCAACTGGTAAGAAAAGGAATTGGGTATGGTGCTAGTCTCGATTTTCCGATCGCGAAGACTTTCGTCAGAACTTAGCAGAAATGAGCCTTTTAATCTAATCTTTGAACAAATTTGGTTGAAGTATTACGGTGTTCCACCAACGATTTTCAACTAGAGTTGATCACACTAATGTCGTACGAGTAAATTTCTTAGTCTCGAAGAGGCCCAAATCAAATCGCCTGTATTTCGCTATAAGTTTCCATAAGAACACCTAGTTCCCCAAACCAGCCCTAAGTCTATATTTGGGTGACCCTGGGATTACCCGATGTTACTTGCTACATTTTGGCTTTATTTTATCAGTTACTCGTGCATACTCTGCTTGTCGCACTCGTGCTTTATTCGCTTACTTCGCTCGTGCGTTTGCCACCTTTCTGTTTGCCTTCATGTATTCCATACCGGCCTACGGGGGAGTCTGCATTAACTTCGCGTAGGAACTCCGGTGGAACATGGAAGCGAATACAAATGAATGGATTCCTGAAATGGCAGTGAAAGTCAATATTATAAACTTTGCAAAGGTATCTGACTTTGACTGTATAATTTTGGTCGTGGTTAATAGTAACGTGACGCACTTTGACTTTCACAGGTTTTCGTACAGCAGACATGGAGATTACTTGAAGAGATCGGCTGAAGTTCATGGAGTCTTCTTTTAGCCTTCCCAATTCTAAGAGGATGTGCATATCTGCAGGGAAATCTTTGAGTAAGAACTCTACTCCTCGAATTTTGACGAGCACTTCTTTTTAGCCAGACTCTGTAGCTGGAAGTCTATGAACTTGCATTGAAAAGCTGTTCTAATTCTATTGAAATAGAGGCGAAAGATTATTATGGAACTCTGCGAATAATAGACTATTATCACTGAACACCTACATGCATCTTGCTGTGAAGAGTGGCTGGACCGTTTACTTGTTGACCGGCATATGTTGCCCAGAGACGATTAGACGTGACTTCGCACGTACATTTTTAATTTGTAATGATTGGCGAGAACTGTGAATAATATTAGGCACGCAACCTTAGCCTGTTGCTGTTGGACGAGCTGGTGAGAAATAGGGTACTGTATTGGAAAATAGGAAATATTCAAAATTAGGTTAGGTTAGGTTTGGGAACAAATGAAATTATGATTTTCTCGAGCGGTTCTCAACTGAGTCTTGCTTGGTCCTTGGGCAACTTGAACATGAAAGGCAAATTGTAAGTCTTGTGAAGGGGTGCAGTTTTTTGATCTAAATAAGTTGCTTTCATTGCATCGAATCTGGTGCGATTTCTGATGTAAAATTTTAATTAGGTCTATGTTTCTCATTGAAAATTTGTTAACCTTGATCGATTTTCTGGCTAAAAATTTTACTCTACAAGGTCTTCCATGTAACCTTCACAATTAATTTTAGACATTAGTCGGGCAAAATTATGCCCCACTTGAGTGCTGCTAGTTTTTTAATTATGGCTTCGTATGACCACGAAAATATTTTTCTTGTCCCGGAGGTAATTTATTTTAGTCTCCCATGACTTCGTTCTCACGATTCTTTCATTCAACTATCAATATTGACATTACTGAATTATTCTATTTGTATCGTTTTTATAATTAAAAGTAAATCTAGATTATTCTGTCTTCTATCCGCCTGGATCGAATAGTTGATCAGGAGCTTTCCGCAGAAGCTGAGTTATATCCAATGGGAATTTCGAAAACTCCATCGCACAGTACTCTCTGCTCCTTAGAGTGAAGAGTGTATCAGCGTTCAAGTCAAGGTCAAGTTAACTGCTAGTGCTATTATTTTGCAGGATTGTATGTCAAAGAACCTCGCCCTGTTATAACCGGCTGGTTCGATTTGACTTGAGCCTCATTTCCGCCGGACCCTCTACGTGAGACTTGATATGCTTCCCTGTAGGACGTGACAGTCATTATTTCAGGAAAGTGGAATTTGTGTCTTAACGCTCCCGTGCCACATAATAACTGAGAACCCCCGCTATAGCACAGATTGGTCCCTAGTTTGTGCTGGGACCTTAAACCGCACGTTTGCTTTGACTAAACATTTGAGGTCGTGTAAAGTTAAAATTAAAATTGCTATAGCCAGCTAATAGGTCAGCAAGAGTGAGCTCCCTAGGCCCCTGGCGCAAACCAGGGGGCCGAAGGGGAGTCGGAAGAAACTCCATTTGGGAGGGACCAGCATCCCCTCCAGAACATCAAATACCAAGATTCCAGCTGCCAAGAACACCAGCCTCGCCAAGATGACCAGCACCACCTCGGCGGACAACGACCGAATGGACTGCCGCATCGATGAGTTGACCAAGAACATCCAGGAAATACTAAATCTGCTGAGCCAAGCAACCGGCCTCTCTGAACAGAAAGCAGAACAAAGCACAATTGACGATCGTCTAACGAGACTAGAGGGCCATGTCAAGACCATCTTCCTCCATATCCACGAACTAATCAAAAACAAACCAACTAAAGAACCCATAACTTATGCAAGTACCTCCACCTCTACAACTGACGACAACTTCGACAACTCCTCACCTCACCAAAATCCCAACCGAGCTTCAAGAACTGCAAGAAGGAGGCAATACACGCCATTCAATGAACACAACTTGTTCAATAATAGTCCTACCTTTCCAGAACACCTAAGGATCAAGTTCGACGCCAACGACAGACCGGATATTTGCCCATACACTCTGCGGAAAGAGCAGGCTCTTTCACTGGCCGCCCAGTCGTGAGCATCGCCACCAGCGGCGACGAATGCTTTGCAATTAGAATAGACGCAAAACTTCAAAGCGACACAATTCTCTCCAGGAACAGACTAAGTGGAAAGCCATGCAAAATAGAGCCACACCCGACTTTCTCTACAAGTTCAGGTCTGATCTATGTTGAGGATATCCCGAAGGAGGAAATCGAAGAGTACATCACTGGACTCGTCCAATACGAGGACTGCGTTGTC
>SDVV010005366.1:0-19289 GCA_016164225.1 Gammarus roeselii | reverse complement strand
GTTGCGTTATCGAGTTTAACTGATTGTTGTCGATTTGTCAGATAACTTTTGAACCAAGTAGGGTCGATTCCAATGTTGCGGAGCTTGATAAAAAGAATGGTATGGCTCACACTATCGAATGCTTTCGATAAGTCTAGCAATACCAGCAGAGATACCTGCCCCTCATCAAAGTTTTTGGACAGATCTCCAGTGATGCTCATAAGTGCGTCTTCTGTTGACAATTTTCGCCGATAAGCCTACTGGCAGTCTTTTAACAGCTTGTTTGATTCTAGGTAATCAATCAATTGGATGGATATTACCTTTTCTAGAATCTTGGATAGAGCAGGCAGAAGACTGATCGGTCTAAAGTTGGATGGGTATTTCTTGTACCCTGATTTATGAATTGCTTTTATGATTGCATGCTTCCAGATCTCTGGAAAAGTTTCACTTGCTATAGAGGTGTTAATAACTGTGCTGATATAAGGCAAGGTAACTTTAAGACTGTCTTTTAGATATTGTATGGATAAGCCATCTATTCCTGTAGAATTTGTGTTCCTTAAGGCAAATTCAGCTCGTTTTACTTCGTGTTGCAATACTTGCTTTGGTTTCCATTTGACGTTTGCTTCTTGGTCATTGTCTCCATTGAAAGCTTTTGGACTCCATGTACCTGTTGCATCGCTCTGTAACCCTTGATAAGCTTCCTGGGTTACCTATTCAAAAACTTGTTTCCCAACTCCAGCGAAGTAGTTGTTAAACTTCTCCGAAGTTGCTTGAGAATTCGGATAAGTTGGCGATGTGATCTTGTTTTTGTAGGGAACAATTCTTTTCAGTACACTCCACGTTTCTTTTTGATTGTTTTTGCACTGTTCTAGTTCCTCATGATGGTATTTAATTTCTGCTCTCCTGACTTCTCGTTTCACTCTTTTATTTTGAATTCGAAATAATTTTAACCAAGTGATGCTTCGTTTCGCTCTGCGTTTGAGATACTTTTTAGGTGCAATTTCGTTTCGCAATTTTTCGGTAATCCATTTAACCGGCATACTTTTCATTGTTTTAGTTTCTGTTGGCGCCACAGCATTCAAACATGAGAAAAGATAGTCTGTAAGTAATTGGGCTTGCTCTGTGACGTCATTTGTGCTATGCATTGGTTTTATCATCTCGACGTTTGCCACTAGTTGTGCTCTGAAATTATCCGCGGTGTAATTCCTTTTTGTACGGCAGGTTATTTTGTATACTTGTTTCTTCTCTTTTTTGATGTTAATGGTGCATTTTATTTCATGGTGGTCCGAGAAAGAATTGGCTCTACGTCTGTAGTAACAATGGAATACGGATTGTTAGTGATGAGCAAATCCAATAAATTTTGGGAATCGGGAGTAATTCTTGTTGCACTTTTCATGAGCTGATACAGCCCGAGTCTGTCTAAAATCGACTTCATGATGTTGGATTTCAATTTCAATTGATCATCGTTGAAATCTCCCAAAATGAACAACGTCTTTCCTAAGCGGGGTGGTCGTGGAGTAATATACTATGAATAGACACATGACATGCATTTGTTACTGATGGTGGTCGTGGAGTAATGAACTATGAATAGATACACGACAGGCATATGCCACTGATGGTGGTCGTGGAGTAATGTGCAATGAATAAATACATGACAGGCATATGTTACTGATGGTGGTCGTGGAGTAATGTACTATGAAAGGCATATGTTACCAATGGTGGTCGTGGAGTAATGTACTATGAATAGATACATGACAGGCATAGGTCACTGATGGTGGTCGTGGAGTAATGCACTATGAACAGATACATGACAGGTATATGTCAGAGATGATGTCGTGGAGTAATGTACTATGAATTGATACATGACAGGAATATGTTACTGATGGTGGTCGTAGAGTTATGTAGTACGAATAGATACATGACAGGCATATGATATTGATGGTAGTCGTGTAGTAATGTACTATGAATAGTTACATGACTGGCATATGTTACTGATGTTGGTCGAGGAGTAATGTACTCTGAATAGATACATGACAGGCATATGTCCCTGATGGTGGTCGTGAAGTAATGCACTATGAATAGATAGATGACAGGCATATGTTACTGATGGTGGTCGTGGAGTAATGCCCTATGAATATATACTTGACAGGCATATGTCACTTATGATGATCGTGGAGTAATGTTCTATGAATAGATACATGGCAGGCATATGTCACTGATGGTGGTCGTGAAGTAATGTACTATGAATAGATACATGTCAGGCATTGATTACTGATGTTGGTCGAGGAGTAATGCACTTTGAATAGAAACAAGACAGGCATATGTCCCTGATGGTGGTCGTGGGGTAATGCACTATGAATATATACTTGACAAGCATATGTCACATATGGTGGTCGTGGAATAATGTACTGTGAATAGATACATGACAAGCATATGTCACTAATGATGGGAGCGGATTGATGTACTATGAATAGATACATAACAGGCATATGTTGCTGATGGTGGTCGTGGAGGAATGTACTATGAATAAATACACGACAGGCATATTCTACTGTTTTTGGTCGTGGAGCAATGTACTACGAATAGATACATGACAGGCATATTTTACTAATGGTGGTCGTGGAGCAATGTACTATGAATAGATACATGACAGGCATATTTTACTAATGGTGGTCGTGGAGTGATGTACTATGAATAGATACATGACAGGCATATGTCACTGATGGTGGTCATGGAGTAATGTACTATGAATAACTACACGACAGGCATATTTCACTGATGTTGGTCGTGGAGTAATGTACTATGAATAGATACATGACAGGCATATATTACTGTTGGCGGTCGTGGAGTATTGTACTATGAATAGATACATGACAGGCATATGTCACTGATGGTGGTCTTGGAGTAATGTACTATGAATAGATATATGACAGGAATATGTTACTGATGGTGGTCGTAGAGTTATGTAATACGAATAGATACATGACAGGCTTATGATATTGATGGTGATCGTGTAGTAATGTACTATAAATAGATACATGACAGGCTTATGATACTGATGTTGGTCGTGGAGTAATGTACTTCGAATAGATACATGATAGGCATGTGTCACTGATGGTGGTTGGGGAGTATTGCACTATGAAAAGACACATGACAGGCATATGTCACTGATGGTGGTCGTGGAGTAATATATTATGAATAGATACATGACAAGCATATGTCACTGATGGTGGTCGAGGAGTAATGTGCTATGAATTGATACATGACATGCATATGTTACTAATAGTGGTCGTGGAGTATTGCACTATGAATAGATACATGACAGGTATATGTCAAAGATGATGGTCGTGGAGTAATGTACTATGAATAGATATATGACAGGAATATGTTACTGATGGTGGTCGTAGAGTTATGTAATACGAATAGATACATGACAGGCACATGATATTTATGGTAGTCGTGTAGTAATGTATTATGAATAGATACATGACTGGCATATGTTACTGATGTTGGTCGGGGAGTAATGTACTCTGAATAAATACATGACAGGCATATATAACTGATGGTGGTCGTGGAGTAATGTACTATGAATAGATAGATGACAGGGATATGTTACTGATGGTGGTCGTGGAGTAATGCCCTAAGAATATATACATGACAAGCATATGTCACTTATGATGATCGTGGAGTAATGTACTATGAATAGATACATGACAGGCATATGTCACTGATGTTGGTCGAGGAGTAATGTACTCTGAATAGATACATGACAGGCATATATCACTGATGGTGGTCGTGGAGTAATGTACTATGAATAGATAGATGACAGGCATATGTTACTGATGGTGGTCGTGGAGTAATGCCCTATGAATATATACATGACAAGCATATGTCACTGATGACGGTCGTGGAGTAATGTTCTATTAATAGATACATGACATGCATATGTTACTGATGGTGGTCTTGAAGTAATGTATTATGAATAGATACATGACAGGCAAATGTCACTTTAGGTGGTCGTGGAGTAGTACACCATGAATAGATACATGGCAGGCATACGTCACTGATGGTAGTCGTGGAGTATTGTACTTTGAATATATATACATGACAGGCATATGTTTTTGATAGTGGTCGTGGAGTAATGTATCATGAATAGATACATGAGAGGCATATGTCACTGATGGTGGTCGTGGAAAAATGTTCTATGAATAGATACATGACAGGCATTTTTCATTGATGGTGGTCGTGGAGTAATGCACTATGAACAGATACATGACAGGCATATGTCACTGATGGTGGTCGTGGAGTGATGTTCTATGAATAGACACATGACAGGATTATGTCACTGATGGTGGTCGTGGATTAATGCACTATGAATAGATACATGACAGGCATATATCATAGACGATGGTCTTGGAGTAATGTACTCTGAATAGATACATGACAGGCATATGTTACTGATGGTGGTCGTGGAGAAATGTACTATGACAGGCAGAGACCTGACAGGCATTTGTTACTGATGGTGGTCGTGGAGTAATGTACTATGAATAGATTATGTACTGTGAATAGATACAGGACAGGCATATGTTTCTGATGGTGGTCGTGGAGAAATACACTATGAATAGATACATGACAGGCATATGTCATCGATGGTTGTCGTGAAGTAATGTACTATGAATTGATACATTATAGGCATATGTCACTGATGGTGGTCGTGGAGTAATGTACTATGAATAGATACATGACAGGCATATGTTACTGATGGTTATCGTGGGGTAATGTACTATGATTACATACATGACAGGCATATTTCACTATTGGTGGTCGTGGAGTTATATACTATGAATAGACACATGACATGCATTTGTTACTGAAGGTGGTCGTGGAGTAATGAACTATGAATAGATACACGACAGGCATATGCCACTGATGGTGGTCGTGGAGTAATGTACAATGAATAAATACATGGCAGGCATATGTTACTGATGGTGTTCGTGGATTGATGTACTATGAAAAGCATATGTTACCAATGGTGGTCGTGGAGTAATGTACTATGAATAGATACATGACAGGCATATGTCACTGATGGTGGTCGTGGAGTAATGCACTACGAATAGATACATGACAGGTATATGTCAAAGATGATGTCGTGGAGTAATGTACTATGAATAGACACATGACAGGAATATGTTACTGATGGTGGTCGTAGAGTTATGTAATACGAATAGATACATGGCGGGCATATGATATTGATGGTAGTCGTGTAGTAATGTACTATGAATAGATACATGACTAGCATTTGTTACTGATGTTGGTCGAGGAGTAATGTACTCTGAATAGATACATGACAGGCATATGTCACTAATGGTGGTCGAGAAAGTAATGTACTATGAATAGATGGATGACGAGCATATGTTACTGATGGTGGTCGTGGAGTAAGCCCTATGAATATATACTTGACAAGCATATGCCACTTATGATGATCGTAGAGTAATGTACTATGAATAGATACATGACAGGCATATATCACTGATGGTGGTCGTGAAGTAATGTACTATGAATAGATACATGATAGGCATAGATTACTGATGTTGGTCGAGGAGTAATGCACTTTGAATAGAAACAAGACAGGTATATGTCACTGATGGTGGTCGTGGAGTTATGTACTTTGAATAGATACTTGACAAGCATATGTCACTGATGGTGGTCGTGGAGTAATGTATTATGAATGGATACACGACAGGCATATGTTACAGATGGTGGTCGTGGAGCAATACAGTATGAATGGATACAAGACAGGCAAATGTCCCTGATGGTGGTCGTGGAGTAATACACTATGAAAATATACATGACAAGCATATGTCACATATGGTGGTCGTGGAGTAATGTACTGTGAATAGATACATGACAAGAATATGTCACTAATGGTGAGAGCAGAGTGAAGTACTATGAATAGGTACATAACAGGCATTTTTCATGGATGGTGGTCGTGGAGTAATGTACTATGAATCGACACAAGACAGGCATATGTCACTAATGGTGGTCGTGGAGTTATTTACAATGAATAGATACACGACATGCATACGACAATGATGGTGGTCGTGGAGTAATGTATTATGAATGGATACATGACAGGCATATGTTACTGATGGTGGTCGTGGAGTAATGTACTATGAATTGATACATTACAGGCATAAGTTAATGATGGTGGTCGTGGAGTAATGTACTATGAATAGATTATTGACAGTCATAAGTCACTGAAGGTGGTTGTGGAGTAATGTACTATGAATAGATACATGACAGGCATATGCTACTGATGGTGGTCGTGGAGTAATGTTCTATGAATATATACATGACAAGCATATGTCGCTGATAGTGGTCGGGGTGCAATGCACTATGAATTGATACAAGACAGGCATATGTCACTGATGACGGTCGTGGAGTAATGTTCTATGTATAGATAAATGACTGGAATATGTTACTATGGTGATCGGGGAGTAATGTTCTATGAATAGATACATGACAGGCTTATGTCACCGATGGTGGTCGTGGTAAATGTACTATGAATACATACATGACATGCATGTGTTACTGATGGTGGTCGTGAAGTAATGTACTTTGAATAGATACATGACAGGCATATGTCACTTTAGGTGGTCGTGGAGTAATACACCATGAATAGATACATGGCAGGCATATGTTACTGATGGTGGTCGTGTAGTATTATACTATGATTATATATACATGACAGGCATATGTTTTTTATAGTGGTCGTGGAGTAATGTATCATGAATAGATACATGAGAGGCATATGTCACTGATGGTGGTCGTGGAAAAATGTTCTATGAATATATTCGTGACAGGCATTTTTCATTGATGGTGGTCGTGGAGTAACGCACTATGAACAGATATATGACAGGCATATCTCACTGATGGTGGTCGTGGAGTAATGTTCTATGAATAGACACATGATAGGATTATGTCACTGATGGTGGTCGTGGATTAATGCACTATGAATAGAAACATGAACGGCATATATCATAGACGATGGTCTTGGAGTAATGTAATCTGAATAGATACATGACAGGCATATGTTACTGATGTTGGTCGTGGAGAATTGTACTATGACAGGCAGAGACCTGACAGGCATATGTTACTGAGGGTGGTCGTGGAGTAATGTACTACGAATAGATAATGTACTGTGAATAGATACAGGACAGGCATATGTTTCTGATGGTGGTCGTGGAGTAATATACTATGAATAGATACATGACAGGCATATGTCACCGATGGTTGTCGTGAAGTAATGTACTATGATTTGATACATTATAGGCATATGTCACTGATGGTGGTCGTGGAGTAATGTACTATGAATAGATACATGACAGGCATATGTTACTGATGGTTATCGTGGGGTAATGTACTATGAATGCATACATGACAGGCATATTTCACTATTGGTGGTCGTGGAGTAATATACTATGAATAGACACATGACATGCATTTCTTACTGATGGTGGTCGTGGAGTAATGAACTATGAATAGATGCACGACAGGCATATGCCACTGATGGTGGTCGTGGAGTAATGTACAATGAATAAATACATAGAAGGCATATGTTACTGATGGTGGTCGTGGAGTAATGTACTATGAAAGGCATATGTTACCAATGGTGGTCGTGGAGTAATGTACTATGAATAGATACATGAAAGGCATATGTCACTGATGGCGGTCGTGGAGTAATGCACTATGGATATAAACTTGACAAGCATATGTCACTTATGGTGGTCGTGGAGTGATGTATTATGAATGGATACATGACAGGCATATGTTACTGATGGTGGTCGTGGAGTAAGGTACTATGAATTGATACATGACAAATATAAGTTACTGATGGTGGTCGTGGAGTAATGTACTATGAATAGATTATTGACAGTCATAAGTTACTGATGGTTGTTGTGGAGTATTGTTCTATGAATAGATACATGACTGGCATATGTTACTATGGTGGTCGTGGAGTAATGTACAATGAATAGATACATGACAGGCTTATGTCACCGATGGTGGTCGTGGTAAATGTACTATGAATACATACATGACATGCTTATGTTACTGATGGTGGTCGTGAAGTAATGTAGTATGAAAAGATACACGGCAGGCATATGTCACTGATGGTGGTCGTGGAGTACTGTACTATGAATAGATGCATCACAGGCATTTGTTAATGATGGTGATCGTGGAATAATGAACTATGAATAGATACATAACAGGAATATGCTACTGATGGTGGTTGTGGAGTTATGGAATACGAATAGATTCATGACAGGCATGTGTTATTGATAGTGGTCGTGTAGTATTAGACTATGAATAGATACTTGACAGGAATATGTCACTGATGTAGGTCGTGAAGTAATGCACAATGAATAGATACATGACAGGCATTTGTCACTGATGGTGGTCGTGGAGAAATGTACTATGAATAGATACATGACAGGCATATGTCAATGATGGTGGTCGTGAAGTAATGTACAATGAATATATACATGACAGGCATATGTTACCGATGTTGG
This sequence comes from Gammarus roeselii, assembly GCA_016164225.1. NCBI lineage: Eukaryota > Metazoa > Arthropoda > Malacostraca > Amphipoda > Gammaridae > Gammarus > Gammarus roeselii. The sequence continues at coordinate 10,740 of SDVV010005366.1, read as the reverse complement.
TCGAGGAGTAATGAACTATGAATAGATACAGGGCAGGCATATGTCACTGATGGTGGTCGTGGAGTAATGCACTATGAATATATACTTGACAAGCATATGTCTCATGTGGTGGTCGTAGAGTAATGTACTATGAATAGATACATGACAAGCATATGTCACTAATGGTGGGAGCGGAGTTATGTACTAGGAATAGATACATGACAGGCATATGTCAATGATGGTGGTCGTGGAGTAATGTACAATGGATAGATAAATGACAGGCATATGTTACTGATGTTGGTCGAGTAGTAATGCACTATGAATAGACACAAGAGAGGCATATGTCACTGATGGTGTTCGTGGAGTTATGTACTATGAATGGATACGTGACAGGCATATGTTACTGATGGTGGTCGTGGAGTAATGTACTATGATTTGATACATGACAGGCATATGTTACTGATTGTGGTCTTGGAGTAATGTTCTCTGAAAAGATACATGATTGGCATAAGTTACTGATGATGGTCGTTGAGTAATGTTCCATGAATAGATGCATCACAGGTACATGTTGCTGATGGTGGTCGCGGAGTATTGTTCAATGAATAGATACATGACAGTCATATGTCGCTGATGGTGGTCGTGAAGTAATGTACAATGAATAGATAGATACTTGACAGGCATATGTTACTGATAGTGGTCGTGTAGTGATGTACTATAAATAGATAAATGACAAGCATATATTCCTGATGATGGTGGTGGAGAAATGTACTATGAATAGATACATGACAGTCATATGTTACTGATGGTGGTCGTGGAGTTATGTACTATGAATAGATACAAGACTTGCATATGTCACTGATAGTGGTCGTGGAGTAATGTTCTATGATTATACATACTTGACAGGCATATGTTGTTGATAATGGTCGTGGAGTAATGTATCATGAATAGATACATGTCAGGCATATGTCACTGATGGTGGTCGTGGAAAAATGTACTATGAATAGATACATGACATGCGTATTTCATTGATGGTGGTCGTGGAGTAATGCACTATGAACAGATACATGACAGGCATATGTCACTGATGGTGTTCGTGGAGTAATGTTCTATGAATAGACACATGACAGGATTATGTCACTGATGGTGGTCGTGGATTAATGCACTATGAATAGATACATGACAGGCATATATCATACACGATGGTCTTGGAGTAAGGTACTATGAATAGATACATGACAGGCATATGTTACTGATGGTGGTCGTGGAGAAATGTACTATGACAGGCAGAGACCTGACAGGCATATGATGCTGATGGTGGTCGTTGAGTAATGTGCTAAGAATAGATAATGTACTGTGAATAGATACAGGACAGGCATATGTTTCTGATGGTGGTCGTGGAGTAATATACAATGAATAGATACATGACAGGCATATGTCACCGATGGTTGTCGTGAAGTAATGTACTATGAATAGATACATTTTAGGCATATGTCACTGATGGTGGTCGTGGAGTAATATACTATGAATAGACACATGACAGGCATATGTTACTGATGGTTATCGTGGGGTAATGTACTATGAATACATACATGACAGGTATATTTCACTAATGGTGGTCGTGGGGTAATATACTATGAATAGACACATGACAGGCATATGTTACTGATGGTGGTCGTGGAGTATTGTAATATGAAAGGCATTAGTTACCAATGGTGGTCGTGGAGTAATGTACTATGAATAGACACCTGACAGGCATATGTTACTGATGGTGGTCATGGAGTAATGTACTATGAATAGCTAATGTCCTGTGAATAAATATATGACAGGCTTATGTTACTGATGGTGGTCTTGGAGTAATATACTATGAATAGATACGTGACAGGCATATGTCACCGATGGTTTTCATGAAGTAATGTACTGTGAATAGATACATGATAAGCATATGTCACTGATAGTGGTCGTGGAGTATTGTACTATGAATAGATACATGACAGGAATATGTTACTGATGGTGATCGTGGAGTAAAGTACTATGAAATGCACATGTTACTAATGAAGGTCGTGGAGTAATGTACTATGAATAGATACCTGACAGGCATATGTTACTGATGATGGTCGTGGAGATATGTACTATGACAGGCAGAGACCTGACAGGCATATGATACTGATGGTGGTCGTGGAGTGATGTACTATGAATAGATACATGACAGGCATATGTCACAGATGGTGGTAGTGGAGTAATGCACTATGAATAGATACATGACAGGTATATGTCATAGATGATGTCGTGGAGTAATGTACGATGAATAGATACATGACAGGAATATGTTACTGATGGTGGTCGTAAAGTTATGTAATACGAATAGATACATGACAGGCCTATGATATTGATGGTAGTCGTGTAGTAATGTACTATGAATAGATACATGACTAGCATATGTTACTGATGTTGGTCGAGGAGTAATGAACTCTGAATAGATACATGACAGGCATATGTCACTGATGGTGGTCGTGAAGTAATGTACTATGAATAGATAGATGACAGGCAAATGATACTGATGGTGGTCGTGGAGTAATGCCCTATGAATATATACTTGGCAAGCATATGTCACTTATGATGATCGTGGAGTAATGTACTATGAATAGATACACGACAGGCATATGTCACTGATGGTGGTCGTAGAGTACTGTACCATGAATAGATGCATGACAGGCATTTGTTACTGATGGTGATCGTCTAATAATGAACTATGGATAGATACATGACAGTCATCTGTTACTGATGGTGGTCGTGGGGTAATTTACTATGAATACATACATGACAGACATATTTTATTAATGGTGGTCGTGGAGTAATACACTATGAATAGATACTTGACTGGAATATGTCACTGATGTTGGTCGTGCAGTAATGCACAATGAATTGATACATGACAGGCATATGTCACTGATAGTGGTCGTGGAGTAATGTACTCTGAATAGATGCATAACAGGAATATGTCACTGATGGTGGTCGTGGAGTAATGTACTATGAATAGATACATGACAGGCATATGTCACTGATGGCGGTCGCGGAGTATTGTACTATGAATAGATACATGACAGGTATATGATACTGATGGTGGTCGTGGAGTAATGCACTATGAATATAAACTTGACAAGCATATGTCACTTATGGTGGTCGTGGAGAAATGTACTATGAATAGATACATGACAGGCATATGTCAATGATGGTGGTCGTTAAATAATGTACTATGAATAGATACATGACAGGCATATGTTACCGATGTTGGTCGAGGAGTAATGAACTATGAATAGATACAAGACAGGCATATGTCACTGATGGTGGTCGTGGAGTAATGCACAATGAATATATACTTGACAAGCTTATGTCACATATGGTGGTCGCAGAGTGATGTACTATGAATAGATACATGACAAGCATATGTCACCAATGGTGGTAGCGGAGTGACGTACTATGAATAGATACATGACAGGCATATGTCAATGATGGTGGTCATGGAGTAATGTACTATGAATAGATAAATGACAGGCATATGTTACTGATGTTGGTCGAGTAGTAATGCACTATAAATGGACACAAGAGCGGCATGTGTCACTGATGGTGGTCGTGGAGTTATGTACTATGAATAGATACACGACAGCATATGTCACTGATGGTGGTCGTGGAGTAATGTATTATGAATGAATACATGAGAGCATATGTTACTGATGGTGGTCGTGGAGTAATGAACTATGAATTGATACATGACAGGCATAAGTTACCGATGGTGGTCGTGGAGTAATGTACTATGAATTGATAATTGACAGTCATTAGTCACTAATGGTGGTTGTGGAGTAATGTACTATGAATAGATACATGACAGTCATATGTTACTGATGGTGGTCGTGGAGTAATGTTCTATGAATATATACATGACAAGCATATGTCGCTGATAGTGGTCAGGGTGCAATGCACTATGAATAGATTCTCGACCGGCATATTTCACTGATGGTGGTCGTGGAGTAATGCACTATGAATATATACTTGACAAGCATATGTTACATATGGTGGTCGTAGAGTAATGTACTATGAATAGCTACATGACAAGTAATGTTCTATGAATAGATAATGTCCTGTGAATAGATATATGACAGGCATATGTTTCTGATGGTGATCATGGAGTTATGTACTATGAATAGATACACGGCAGGCATGTGTCACTGATAGTGGTCGTGGAGTACTGTACTATGAATAAATGCATGACAGGCATTTGTCACTGATGGTGATCGTGGAATCATGAACTATGAATCGATACATGATAGTCAAGTGTTACTGATGGTGGTAGTGGGGTAATGTACTATGAATACATACATGACAGACATATTTATTAATGGTGGTCGTGGAGTAATATACTATGAATAGATTCTTGACAGGAATATGTCACTGATGTTGGTCGTGGAGTAATGCACAATTAATAGATACATGACAGGCATATGTCACTGATGGTGGTCGTGGAGTATTGTACTACGAATAGATACGTGACAGGCATATGTTACTGATGGTGGTCGTGGAGTAATGTATTATGAATGGATACGTGACAGGCATATGTTACTGATGGTGGTCGTGGAGTAATGTACTATGAATTGATACATGACGGGCATAAGTTTCTGATGGTGGTTGTGGAGTAATGTACTATGAATAGATTATTGACAGCTATAAGTCACCAATGGTGGTTGTGGAGTAATGTACTATGAATAGATACATGACAGTCATATGTTACTGATGGTGGTCGTGGAGTAATGTTCTATGAATATATACATGACAAGCATATGTCGCTGATAGTGGTCGGGGTGCAATGCACTATGAATAGATTCAAGACAGGCATATGTCACTGATGGTGGTCGTGGAATAATGCACTATGAATATATACTTGACAAGCATATGTCACATATGGTGGTCGTAGAGTAATGTACTATGAATAGATACATGACAAGCATATGACACTAATGGTGGAAGCGGAGTGATATACTATGAATAGATACATGAATGGCATATGTCAATGATGGTGATCGTGGAGTAATGTACTATGATTAGATAAATGACAGGCATATGTTACTGATGTTGATCAAGTAGTAATGCACTATGAATAGACACAAGAGAGGCATATGTCACTGATGGTGGTCGTGGAGTTATGTACTATGGATAGATACATGACATGCATATGTCACTGATGGTGGCCGTGGAGTAATGTATAATGAATGGATACATGACAGGCATATGTTACTGTAGTGGTCGCGGAGTAATGTACTATGAATTGATTTGTGACAGGCATAAGTTACTGATGGTGGTCGTGGAGTAATGTACTATGAATTGATACATGACAGGCATAAGTTACTGATGGTGGTCGTGGAGTAATATTCTATGAATATATACATGAAAAGCATATGTCGCTGGTAGTGGTCGGGGTGCAATGCACTATGAATAGATACAAGACAGGCATACGTCACTGATGACGGTCGTGGAGAAATGATCTATGAATAGATACATGACTGGCATATGTTACTATGGTGGTCGTGGAGTAATGTACTATGAATAGACACATGACAGGCTTATGCCACCGATGGTGGTCGTGGTAAATGTACTATGAATACATACATGACATGCATATGTTACTGATGGTGGTCGTAAAGTAATGTACTATGAATAGATACACGGCAGGCATATGTCACTGATGGTGGTCGAGGAGTACTGTACTATGAATAGATGCATGACAGGCATTTGTTACTGATGGATATCGTGGAATAATGAACTATGAATAGATACATGACAGTCATCTGTTACTGATGGTGGTCGTGGGGTAATGTACTATGAATACATACATGACAGACATATTTTATTAATGGTGGTCGTGGAGTAATATACTATGAATAGATACATGACAGGAATATGTCACTGATGTTGGTCGTGGAGTAATGCACAATGAATAGATACATGACAGGCATATGTCACTGATAGTGGTCGTGGAGTAATGTACTCTGAATAGATACATAATAGGAATATGTTATTGATGGTGGTCGTGGAGTTATGGAATACGAATAGATACATGACAGGCATGTGATATTGATAGTGGTCGCTTAGTAATGTACTATGAGTAGATACATGAGAGCCATGTGTTACTGATGTTGGTCGTGGAGTAATATACTATGAATAGATACATGACAGGCATATGTCACTGATGGTGATCGTGGAGTAATGCACTATGAATATAAACTTGACAAGCATATGTCATTTATGGTGGTCGTGGAGAAATGTACTATGAATAGATACATGACAGACATATGTCAATGATGGTGGTCGTGAAGTAGTGTACTATGAATAGATACATGACTGGCATATGTTACCGATGTTGGTCGATGAGTAATGAACTATGAATAGATACAAGAAAGGCATATGTCACTGATGGTGGTCGTAGAGTAATGCACTATGATTTTATTCTTGACATGCATATGTCACATATGGTGGTCGTAGAGTAATGTACTATGAATAGATACATGACAGGCATATGTTACTGATGTTGGTCGAGTAGTAATGCACTATGAATAGACACAAGAGAGGCATATGTCACTGATGGTGGTTGTGGAGTTATGTACTATGAAGGGAAACACGACATGCATATGTCACTGATGGTGGTCGTGAGTAATGTATTATGAATGGATACAGGACAGACATATGTTTCTGATGGTGGTCGTGGAGTAATAAACTATGAATAGATACATGACAGTCATATGTCACCGATGGTGGTCGTAAGGTTATGTACTATGAATAGATACATTATAGGCATATGTCACTGAAGGTGGTTGTGTAGTAATGTACTATGAATAGATACATGACAGGCGTATGTTACTGATGGATCGTGGGGTAATGTACTATGAATACATACATGATAGGCATTTTTCACTAATGGTGTTCGTGGAGTAATATACTATCAATAGACACATGACAGGCATTTGTTACTGATGGTGGTCGTGGAGAAATGAACAATTAATATATACATGACAGGCGTATACCACTGATGGTGGTCGTGGAGTAATGTTCAATGAATAAATACATGACAGGCATATGTTACTGATGGTAGTCGTGGAGTAATGTTCTATGAAATGCATATGTTACTAATGGCGGTCGTGGAGTAATGTACTATGAATAGATACCTGACAGGCATATTTTACTGATGGTGGTCGAAAGTAATGTACTATGAAAAGATACATGACAGGCATATGTGACTTTAGGTGGTCGTGGAGTAGTACACCATGAATAGATACATGGCAGGTTATGTTACTGATGGTAGTCGTGGAATATTGTACAATGATTATATATACATGACAGGCATATGTTTTTGATAGTGGTCGTGGAGTAATGTATCATGAATAGATACATGACAGGCATATGTCACTGATGGTGGTAGTGGAAAAATGTTCTATGAATAGATACATGACAGGCATATTTCATTGATGGTAATCGTGGAGTAATGCACTATGAACAGATACATGACAGGCATATGTCACCGATGGTGGTCGTGAAGTAATGTACTATGAATAGATACATTATAGGCATATGTCACTGATGGTGGTCGTGGAGTAATGTACTATGAATAGATAATGTACTGTGAATAGATACAGGACAGGCATATGTTTCTGATGGTGGTCGTGGAGTAATATACTATGAATAGATACATGACAGTCATATGTCACCGATGGTTGTCGTGAAGTAATGTACTATGAATAGTTTCATTATAGTCATAAGTCACTGATGGTGTTCTTGGAGTATTGTACTATGAATAGATACATGACAGGCATGTGTTACTGATGGTGGTCGTGAAGTTATGTAATACGAATAGATACAGGATAGGCATGTGATATTGATGGTGGTCGTAAAGTAATGTACTATGAATAGATACATGACAGCCATATGTTACTGATGTTGGTCGTGGAGTAAGGTACTATGAATAGATACATGACAGGCATATGTCACTGATGGTGGTCGTGGAGTATTGTACTATGAATAGATACATGACAGACATATGTCACTAATGGTGGGCGCGGAGTAATGTACTATGAATAGATACATGACAGCCATATGTCACTGATTGTGGTCGAGAAGTAATGCGCTATGAATAGAAACAAGACAGGCATATGTCACTGATGGTGGTCGTGGAGTTATGTACTATGAATAGATAATTGACAAGCATATCTCATTAATGGCGGTCGTGGAGTAATGTATTATGAATGGATACACGACAGGCATATGTTACTGATGGTGGTCGTGGAATAATACAGTATGAATAGATACAAGACAGGCGTATGTCACTGATGGTGGTCGTGGAGTAATGCACTATGAATATATACTTGACAAGCATCGGTCACTTATGGTGGTCGTGAAGTGATGTACTATGAATAGATACATGACAAGCATATGTCACTAATGGTGGGCGCGGAGTAATGTACTATGAATATATACATGACAGGCATATGTGACCGATGGTGTTCGAGGAGTAATGTTCTATGAATAGACAAATGACAGGATTATGTCACTGATGGTGGTCGTGGAGAAATGTACTATGACAGGCAGATACCTGACAGGCATATGTTACTGATGGTGATCGTGGAGTAATGTACTATGAAATGCATATGTTGCTAATGGTGGTCGTGGAGTATTGTACTATGAATAGATACCTGACAGGCATATGTTACTGATGATGGTCGTGGAGTAATGTACTATGAATAGATAATGTACTGTGAATAGATATATAACAGGCATATGTGACTGATGGTGGTCTTGGAGTAATATACTATGAATAGATACATGACAGGCATATGTCACCGATGGTTTTCGTGAAGTAATGTACTATGAATAGATACATGATAAGCATATGTGATTGATAGTGGTCGTCGAGTATTGTACTATGAATAGATACATGACAGTCATCTGTTACTGATGGTAGTCGTGGGGTAATGTACTATGAATACATACATGACAGACATATTTTACTAATGATGGTCGTAGAGTAATTTACTATGAATAGATGCTTGACAGGAATATGTCACTGTTGTTAGTCGTGGAGTAATGCACAATGAATAGATACATGACAGGAATATGTCACTGATGGTGGTCGTGGAGTAATGTACTCTGAATAGATACATAACAGGAATATGTTACTGATGGTGGTCGGGGAGTAATGCACTATGGAAAGATACATGACAGGCATGTGTCACTGATGAAGGTCGTAGAGTAATGTATTATGAATAAATACCTGACAGGCATATGTTGCTGAAGAAGGTCTTGGAGTGATGTACATTGAATAGATTTATGACAGACATATTTCACTGATGGTGTTCGTGGAATAATGCACTATAAATAGATACATAACAGGCATATGTCACTGATGGTAGTCGTGAATTGATACATGATAAGTTGATACTGATATTGGTCGTGGAGTAATGCACTAGGAATTGATACATGACAAGCATATGTCACTTATGATGGTTGTGAAGTAATTTTCTATGAATATATACATGACAGGCATTTGTCGCTGATAGTGAACGGGATGCAATGTACTATGAATAGATTCATGACAGGCATATGTCACTGATGGCGGTCGTGGAGTAATTTTCTATGAAAAGATACATGACAGGCGTATGTTACAATGGTGGTCGTGGAGTACTGTACTATGATTAGATACATACCAAGCATATGTTTCTAATGGTGGTCGTGGAGTAATCTACTATGAATAAATACATGACAGGCTTATGTCACCGATGGTGTTTGTTGTAAATATACTATGAATACATACATGACAGGCATATGTACCTGATGGTGGTCGTGAAGTAATGTACTATGAATAGATACATGACAGGCATGTGTCACTTTGGGTGGTCGTGGAGTGATATACTACGAATAGATACATGACAGGCATATGTTACTGATGGTGGTCGTGGAGTAATGTATCATGATTAGATATACATGCCAGGCATATGTCTCTGATGGTGGTCGTGGAGTCAGGCATATGTCACTGATGGTGGTCGTGAAAAAATGTACTATGAATAGATTCATGACAGGCATATGTCACTGATGGCGGTCGTGGAGTAATTTTCTATGAAAAGATACATGACAGGCGTATGTTACTATGGTGGTCGTGGAGTACTGTACTATGATTAGATACATACCAAGCATATGTTTCTAATGGTGGTCGTGGAGTAATCTACTATGAATAAATACATGACAGGCTTATGTCACCGATGGTGTTTGTTGTAAATATACTATGAATACATACATGACAGGCATATGTACCTGATGGTGGTCGTGAAGTAATGTACTATGAATAGATACATGACAGGCATGTGTCACTTTGGGTGGTCGTGGAGTGATATACTACGAATAGATACATGACAGGCATATGTTACTGATGGTGGTCGTGGAGTAATGTATCATGATTAGATATACATGCCAGGCATATGTCTCTGATGGTGGTCGTGGAGTCAGGCATATGTCACTGATGGTGGTCGTGAAAAAATGTACTATGAATAGATTCATGACAGGCATATGTCACTGATGGCGGTCGTGGAGTAATTTTCTATGAAAAGATACATGACAGGCGTATGTTACTATGGTGGTCGTGGAGTACTGTACTATGATTAGATACATACCAAGCATATGTTTCTAATGGTGGTCGTGGAGTAATCTACTATGAATAAATACATGACA
>SDVV010005365.1:0-19290 GCA_016164225.1 Gammarus roeselii | reverse complement strand
TGTATATATATATGCAAATTTTTATTGAACTTTGATATGTTGCTTAGGGCACGCCACCATGTGCTAGACTCTGTCTGTACCCATCTTTACAACGTTTTTTCCTAATTGACAGGATGCAACGGAAGGATGGGATAGATACTGTCTATTAGTTTCCTTGTATTATTTTTGCTAATTTCAGCGTATGTTGGTTCAAGGTACCGTTAAACTAACATAGGCAAAAAGGGAACAAAGCTTATGATCTAATTACACAATTCGGGAGACATGACTTATAGAATAATTACCTTACACATTATTATGGACATAGTAAAATATCACACGCAGGTGACAGGTTGACCCCTCACACATCTTATTAATTTCATATTTTCACCTTTTCAAAAAGATGTATTCAATAAACTGAACTTGGATACGCATCACTCTAATAATTACATCGGATACACTGCATTTTACATTTGGTCAAAAGACAATCATTCAAATTGTGGCCATGGTGTGTTATTTTTTGTTAATGTATTTTTTTTTGGCTTACGCGTTTTGAACCACATGATTTGCGGGTATTTTATTCTGCTTGGTCGGTAAATTGAGGTTAACGGTTTTGAAATTCATGATGCTCGCTTTTACTCTCTCGTAATCCCACGCTATGTCTCCCGGGGGTTAAAGTGGGCTGCCGTTCGCCTTTTATTTCAAGGCACTTGTCCGTACAGTTGCCACGACAAAGCTAACATTATTAATTCCGATGTTCAAATTATTTTCCGCGTCTTACCTGAGTCAGTGATTGTCGCTTAGGAACGACTTGTCCGCTTCTGACCTGAGTCAGTGATTGTCGCTTAGAAACGACTTGCCTTCGTCTCCCTTTATTTACCGATCCATCGCATGATTTGTTTTGTCATAGGTTTGAGTTGGTTTGGTGACGTTTCGTTCAATCGTTCCTCTATTCACGCGTTCGCTCGTTTTGCACTCCTATATCCACTTAAAGAAGAACATACTATTTTGACATTTGGACTATAATTGTCTGCAAATGCATTCCGACCTGAATGCTACACGACACTTTATCGACAGCACATGAAATGTACCTTACATGAAATAAAATTGAAATTTATAACCGTACATCGGACATACTAAACGTGTCACCTAACCAATTGGTCATGGAAATTTTTAAAATTGGACTGTAATTACCTGAAATAGAATACCGCATTTCTACGTAGACTTGAATGCTACACAACAATTTATTGACAACACTCGAAATCAACTTTATATGAATTATTGAAATTTATGAGATATCATTGGACATGACAAATGACCAGTTGGTCATATAAATTTGTAACTACTGCACTCGAATGTTTGAAAAGTAAAAACATGACACTGTATGTACTTTGCCGCGAAACGGAACACAAAATAATTATCCGGTGCATGACCTAATCACGAAATCGACTTTACATAAAGTGTTATTGAAATTTACGTGAGCTCATTGGACATGTCACATGACGAGTTGGTCATATAAATTTGTAACTATTGCGCACAAAGATTTGAAATGAAAAAACATGACACTGTATGAACTTTATCGCAAAACGGGACATAATATAATTATTGGGTGAATGACCTAATCAAGAAATCGTATTATTTTTACCTCTACTAAATTTTATCGCCAGTTGTCTACGTTCAATTGACACAAAAATTGCTTATATACTACAAAAAGAAAACTTATATACTACACCGGTGAACTACAAGCTATCTATTTTATTATCTACCCAAATATATTTCCATGGTTTTGTTTATCAACTTAATTTTCTGACATTTTTTCATTATGTACAATAAATATATTTTTCTATGTATTTCAGGATTCATTTTCAATTTTCTGATATTTTTCATTTTTCTATTTTATTTTACAATAAATATATTTTTCCGTACTTTTCAGGATTTCTTTTCCGCTATCGCGACTCATTTTTTTTCTTACATTGCTTGGAACAACAGGTCGAATAACTTACGCGCACCTACTTAAATTCACTTCAAAACTAATTTTGGACTCAATTGCTGATGAATTCGAGAGCAGAATTATTGAGAAGGTTTTTTGAGGAATTGTAATTGCTTTAATTTTTACGAACTCTCCAATCTTACTTCTTACGAGAGCACGGCCTATCGTGATATATCACACTTGATTGATGGGATTACTTACAATTCTTTGTTTTTGTTTTTCTCGAGATGTTAAGTGGCGATTTGAAAGGGGCCCCTGGTTCTCCATGCGGCTCGTGGGATCCTGTCCGACCGCCTGTTCGTCTTCATTTATTTGATGTCCATCTTGGCCTAGTGAGTTCGTCCTCGGATGCGGCTGTCCTTTCGGCCTGCCAGGATTGACAGATTGCCGTGCTGTGCGTTCGTGGTTGCCTGGACGCTGTCAGACTTCGAGCAGGAAGGCTGGCTGGTGTCTTTGGCCGCCCGCCTTGCGACCGCCTGCTGTGATGTTGTTGACCGCAGAGATGGTCTCTCGTTCTTCCCTCATTTCTGCCTTTTTCTTTGGTAGCACGCGACTGCGAGAGGGGTGGCATGGTGTCGAGTGTCATATGAAAAGAAGGCGTGTTTACGGGGGCTGAAGCATTTTGTTTTGAAGTGTGAAGTGATGGTTTTAATTTACAGACAAATGTTTAGCTTCAATCCCCCACCGCTGTTCACCAATGTTATGTTAAAGAATTTCAGGTTGTAATAATCGGGTTAAGCAAGGTTGGAAATGATCAAACATTGGTTTTGGAATAGTTTTTTTGTATAAAGAGAAAGTAACAAGTCAACAGGTAAACTCAATATAGCACTGATATAATATTGATTGTCATAACGGACACAAAGAAACCAAAGTGTAAGTGAACAGCAAAAAAAAATCTATTAAGTGTAAGACGAGCGTAGGGTAGAGTAGGAGCCTACACCCGAAGGCTTCAGCTGCTGGAGAGTGTCCCAGCTCTGCCCGATGGCTGTAGCTGATGGCAAGAGTCTGCGTCTGCCCTCTATCGTTCGGGTCTGCCGTTCTGAATAATATGTGGGAGGGCCATGTTCATAAGTATGGAGTGGTCCTCCAATAAGGGGACCATAAACCTTTTTGGGTCATCTAAAGAGGCGGAGCGTCCTAATACCCCAACCTCATTGGTAAATATACAACAAAATCCGTTAACGGATTTTGTTGGCTCCAATCATCTCTAAACAATAGAAAATAACCCTGCGCTAAACAGTGTTATTGGATCTTGTTTATACAATTGCCAACACACGGATTTTTACAAAGTGCGCAAATGGCCCTCAACTCGTCAATGTCTCCTACGTTATACAATCCGCGAGGAGACCACCTGTTTCTTTTAAACAAACATCGGGGGGAATTAAAAATATGCAAGGCAAGGGATTTCTTCGTGTAACTTAAGCTAGGGGTTAACAGGCCTAAGGCCTACACTGTTTCTAGGACACACACTACGCACCTCTCGATGGTAATGTTCGGCTAGCCAAATTTTATAAAACATGTGCCAGCGGAGGCCGATCATAACACCTCTTTCAGCATGTCATTTTTCAGTACCAACTTGGATGCATTTTCAGCTGCTTTGTAATGCCCGTCTTCAAAATATTGATTGTGCAACATCTCCAACTAATTATGTGTGTTTTGCTCTAGTCAATGTTTACCGACCATCAGTTTTCCAGTCCATTTTTACATCTATAAATTTTGCTCTATATGTTATTAGTTATCCCTTGGTTAATACCTCTCAGTTAATCTACCTCATTCTTTGATCTGCAAATCCTTTGCCATGTTTGCTTTGATTTGTGCTGTAATTTGTTTATATATCTGTCGCGGATCTTGGTTCTGGCACACCTGTCTTAAGTCCAGACCAGGTAATTGCTAGGTTTTTACATTGTTTCTCCCCCCTCAAAAGTTCAGTTGTACCTGGAAGTTCAGTTTCACTGAATCATTGTGAAGTTCTGTGCAGTATATGTCTGATCGTTGAATGGGTGCCAGTGTGAAAGGTTTCGCTTGAGGTTTGACTGGTACAAAATGTTTAATATGATATAGGTCAAGAGTTGTAGGTAGGTAATAATTTAGGTGATATGGTGAAAGCGAGTTGAATGGCAGAACTTATTTTGCTGATTCTTTGACTAGATTTCCTGGTACACTATCCTTCTCCATTTTGGTTATCCCCTTGAGTCAATATGCATGAGTTGTTCCTGAGATTTGGCGAAAATATTATTTTGATGGTCTCCTGACTAAGGAGCTTTATTGATATTTGTCCTGGAGAGATTGGCAAGGTTATTGGCAGACGGAACCGGTTATTTGGCAATATTCCTCTTGCTATTTGGGGGTGTTTATAGGTTGTCTGGGGCTAGCTATTTGGGGTGTCACTGACTGTTCATCCTGATTTTGACTACCTGATGTATTAATGCATCATAGTACCTGGTGAAGGCTTACAAAGCCATGATCTGGTCTACCTCAATGGTTATGCAGTGTTACTTTGCAAATAACGAATAAAGCATTATATCCTGCTTTATAGTGTCCTATCTATTTTATCATCTTAATAATAATTCCCTTTTATAAACTGATGAACAAACTATACATCAGAAGTGGTATCTTAATTACTATTTAAGTGGCTTTATTTCTACCAATGCATAATCCTAACTTTGATGATTCTGAGCAGTTCGTTACTTGTGATAACCGCAACTGTGTGATTCTTTTCCCCCAACTATGATAAATGAATTCTAATTAAGAGGTAACTTCTTAATTGCTTAGATGCAAGGTTTATGCTATATGCTATTTTTAGGTGTGCTGTTATGTACATAGTGTATATATGTTTCCTGTGTTAATAGTGTACCTTTGACTTTATTACAGCGGAGCACTGGGTCTCTTTGGACACTGGCGTTACCCCAGCTTTCACCTTACCCCCTGTGCACTGAGTTTAGATAATCACTATTCCCTTTTGCCCAAACTTTTATAACATCAACTTTTTCAATAAACCGCCACTCGAATAATCTTACCCTTTTGGGGCCAGTAAACTTGAGAGCCTACACATAGTCATCATTACCCCTCATAACAAACTGTGGCATCACTTTAGAGCCGGTAGCTAGAGGGCCCTGTTCAACAGTTGCATAGCTAAAACAATAGCCACTCTACAACAGTGCTGTGATGGAGGGCAGAGCTGCGATGGATAATAGCGCTGTGATGAAGGGCAGTGCTGCGGTGGATAATGGCGCTTTGATGGAGGGCAGTGCTGCGGTGGATAATGGCGCTGAGATGGAGGGCAGTGCTGCGGTGGATAATAGCGCTGCGCTGGAGGGCAGAGCTGTGATGGAGGGCAGGGCTGAGGTGGATAATAGCGCTGTGATGGAGGCAGGGCTGCGGTGGATAATAGCGCTGTGATAGAGGGCAGTGCTGCTGTGAATAATAGCACTGTGATGGAGGGCAGTGCTGCGGTGGATAATAGCGCTGTGATGAAGAGCAGTGCTGCGGTGGATAATGGCGCTTTGATTGAGGGCAGTGCGTCGGTGGATAATAGCGCTGAGATGGAGGGCAGTGCTGCGGTGGATAATAGCGCTGCGCTAGAGGGCAGAGCTGTGATGGAGGGCAGGGCTGCGGTGGATAATAGCGCTGTGATGGAGGCAGGGCTGCGGTGGATAATAGCGCTGTGATAGAGGGCAGTGCTGCTGTGAATAATAGCGCTGTGATGGAGGGCAGTGCTGCGGGGGATAATAGCGCTGTGATGGAGGGCACTGCTGCGGTGGATAATAGCACTGTAATGGAGGGCAGTGCTGTGGTGGATAATAGCGCTGCGCTGGAGGGCAGAGCTGTGATGGAGGGCAGTGCTGCGGTGGATAACTGCGCTGTGATGGATGGCAGGGCTGCGGTGGATAATAGCGCTGGGATGGAGGGCAGTGCTGTGGTGGATAACACCGCTGTGATGTAGGGCAGTTCTGCGGTGAATAATAGCGCTGTGATGAAGGGCAGTGCTGCGATGGAGGGCAGTGCTGCGGTGGATAACAGCGCTGTGATGGAGCGCAGTGCTGCGGTGGATAATAGCGCTATGATGATGGGCTGAGCTGTGATGGAGGGTAGTGCTGCGGTGGATAATAGCGTCGTGATGGAGGGCAGTGCTGCAATGGATAATAGCGCTGTGATGGAGAAAGGGCTGCGATGGAGGGCAGTGCTGCGGTGGATAACAGCGCTGTGATGAAGGGCAGTGCTGCGTAGGATAATAGCGCTGTGAGGGAGGGCAGTGCTGTGATGAAGGGCAGTGCTGCGGTGGATAACAGCGCTGTGATGGATGGCAGTGCTGCGGTGGATAATAGCGCTGGGATAGAGGGCAGTGCTGCAGTGGATAATAACGCTATGATGGAGGGCAGTTCTGCGGTGGATAATAGCGCTGTGATGGAGGGCAGTGCTGCAGTGGATAATAACGCTGTGATAGAGGGCAGGGCTGCGGTGGATAGTAGCGCTGTGATGGAGGGCAGTGCTGCGGTGGATAATAGCGCTGTAATGGAGGGCAGTGCTGCGGTGGACAGAAGCGCTGCGCTGGAGGGCAGAGCTGTGATGGAGGGCAGTGCTGCGGTGAATAATAGCGCTGGGATGGAGGCAGTGCTGCGGTTGATAATAGAGCAGTGATTGAGAGCAGAGCTGTGATGGAGGGTAGTGCTGCGGTGGATAATAGCGCTGTGATGGAGGGCAGTGCTGCGGTGGATAATATCGCTGTGATGGAGGGCAGTGCTGCGCTGGATAATTGCGCTGTGATGAAGGGCAGTGCTGTGATAGATAATAGCGCTGTGATGGAGGGCAGTGCTGCGGTGGATAATAGCGCTGTGATGGAGGGCACTGCTGCGGTGGATAATAACGCTGTGATAGAGGGTAGTGCTGCAGAGGACAATAGCGCTGTGATGGAGGGCAGTGCTGCGGTGGATAATAACGCTGTGATGGAGGGCAGTTCTGCGGTGGATAATAGCGCTGTGTTGGAGGGCCCTGTTGAGGTGTTTAATAGCGCTGTGGTGTAGGGCAGAATTGTGATGGAGGGCAGTGCTGCGGTAGATAAAAGCGCTGTGATGTTAGGCAGAGTTGTGATGGAGGGCAGGGCTGCGATGGATAATAGCGCTGTTATAGAGGGCAGTGCTGCGGTGGATAATAGCGCTGTGATGGAGGGCAGTGCTGCGGTGGATAATAGCGCATTGATGGAGGCCAGTGCTGCGGTGGATAATAGCGCTGTGATGGAGGGCAGAGCTCTGATGGAGGGCAGTGCTGCGAGGGATAATAGCGCTGTGATCTAGGTCAGAGGTGTTTACAAGTGTTAACAAGTGTAAGAAGACAACAACAGGAGTTTTGGTCCAAACTGGATTGTCTTTTGATAGAAAGAAGATTGGTTCTGAAGTAGAACGTCTAAGATAGTACTTGTGTCTTTATATTTTATGTTTCAATAGATCAAGAAAAGGAAAGTTTGTTGAAGGAAATAGCATTTAACGATGATGCTCCAAACAACTCAAATTAGCATCTGAAGAGAGAACCACTGACCCACGGCCATGATCTGAGATTGTCTCGGTTTCATTCCTCGCTAAACCAATGCTGACCGGCGTCATTGCTGAACACCGTTTTGCAACTAGCAGGTACCAATGCCGGGCACCTTTTTACCGTGCTCTTGCCAATGCCTGGCACTAATTTAACCGTATGGTTGTCAATGCCAGATACCATTTTTCACGAATATACTGTTGAAAGTGCTATGAATGGGAGCTATTTAGCGGCGATTTTTGTAGAGTTTGTCGAGCCGTGACTTAAACGTTTCGATTGTATCGGTGTTCATAACTCCCGCTGGAAGTCTGTTCAGTTCTTCGACAACCCTAAACGTGAAGAAATTGAATGCGATATCGAATATGGAACGCTTGCCAACAATTTTTGTATCCATTATTCCTGTCACTTCGTTCGCATCTAGAGTGAAAAGGCTTGTTCGCTCGACTTTTTCCTTACTCTTCATAATCTTCCACACTTCGATCATGTCACCTCTGACTCTACGTTTCTCTAGCGAATAAAGGTTGAGTTGGCTCAGTCTCTTTTCGTACGATATATTGCGCAGCGAAGGGATCAGTTTGCTAGCTCTACGTTTGACCTTTTCTAATTTAATGTCTTTTCTGAGGTATGGAGACCAAAATTGGACGGAATACTCAAGGTGCGGTCTAACAAATGCAGTGCATAACATGCGAAAACTATTTCTGCTCTTGCATGAGATTGTGCGGGATATCATGCCTAACATTTTGTTGCCTTTTTTGGCTGCATCGTTACATTGCTTGCTGCTTTTCAAGTCGTTACTAATGATGACGCCTAGATCTCTCTCTTCGGTGACAGGTATCAGTTTCTTTCCGGACATTGAATATTCGTGTTTAGGGTTATGGTGACCAATGTGCATAACTTTACACTTGTCGACATTGAATTTCATTTGCCACTTTTCTGACTATTCAACAATTTTGTTCAAGTCTAATTGGATCTGCTCACACTCGAGTTTGATTTGCAATTTTCCTCTTAACTTGGTATCGTCTGCAATTTTACTAATATTCAAGAGTATGTTGCTGTCGTGACCGTTTATGAATATTATGAAGAGAACTGGATCTAACACAGATCCTTGGGGCACGCCGCTTGTAACTTTACCCCAATTGGAGGAAGCTCCATTAAGTACGACTCGCTGCCGTCTGTCTGTGAGCCAGCCTTTTATCCAGTTATTGAGTTCGCGACGAATACTGATGCTGTGCAACTCACTAACCAAGCGTTTGTGAGAAAATTCGTCGAAAGCCTTTTGAAAATCAAGGTAAATGATGTCAATCGGAGATTTCGCGTCGCGAAATTTCAATTATATTATTAAAAAAAAATGGTTAGTTGTTATGATCAGCCTCCGCTAGCAGATATATATGTCACAATGTCTACCCAGACATCACCATAAAGCTTGAATCTTTGGCACTGCCCGGGAAGCAGTGTAGGCTTGTTAACCCTAGTTTAAGTTACACGATGAAATCCCTTGCCTTGCATATTTCCTATTTTCCTCCAAAGTGTTTGTTTTAGCAAATGACAGTTGGTTCCCACATTGCATTACATGACCAGGAGACGTTGACAAGTGTGAGTCATTTGGGTATTCCTGCTAAAATCAACAAGTCATCATTTGGTGGCCGGGATAAAATAACAAAGAGGGGCCGTGTTTCACTCTCATAGCCCAGGGTTATTTTAAATTGTAAAAATGATGGGAGGAGACAAAAAATTCGTTACCGGCCTAAATTGTTTGTTTGCCAATGATGGTTATGAATCTATAATAACAGGCCCCCTCAGATCTACTAAACGGTAGAGTGTTTCTCCTATTGGAGGATCATTTCATATACATAAAAGCAAGGCCCTCCCATATTTTTAGGAGTGCAGGGGTAAATTGGATGGGACTTCACACTTCGTAACAAAACAGCTTGGGAGGAGGTAAGCCTCATTAGAACAGCGATTGAACACTCCGTGTGATACTTTGCTAGAATTAAAATTGCATATTTAAATGCGTGTAATATTTTCTGTAGCGTTTATATGCGTTCCATAGGTTGTTATTAACTGTGTGATACTTCGCTAGATAATAGTATTATACTTTCATAATTAGATGCGTGCAATAATTCCTCAGTATTGATGAGTATTATTTTTGTATCTGCCTACAGGGTGGGTTGTTTTTCTTCTCCTTTTATCTTTTTCTCATATTTACACTTAATATCACAACAATCAATCCTGCTCGTTTGAAGAGTTAACCTGTTGACCTGTTATCTGTTCATAACTCAGGATAATATTATATAGGCAGCTTGTAATCATTTGAACCTTCGCACCTTCACCTTATTTTAACAACCTCAAAAAAAGTATATAACATAGTAGGACATGAACGATTGCGTCTGAAGCAGTGCTGAGAGTTACCTATTAACTGATTTAATTCTAGGAATTCTGTAATTTTATCCGTGATCACACTTTTCATCAATATACTTATGACTGAGATGAGACTAATTGGGCGGTAATTTTCGGAACACTTTTAGTCCACTTTTTAAAAAATTGGGGTGACGTTGGCCTCCTTCCATTGAGATGTAGTCTGAATTATTTTGTCAAAATATACATTTTCTGTAAGTGCACAGATGATACTATTGTAAATGATATTTTGTTCCATGTAATCCGAACTGGCGCCCCCTAGAGATGAGCTGTGACGAATTCAAACTGAACGCTCGTTTTCGTTACTTCAAATAGCGTAGTTGATAATAAAGTTTCGTGTCCTATGTAAAAGAATTTAATTATTTCCTAAAAATTGAAAACCCATTGCCAGCTGATGGAAATGAATGACTTTTTAATAATAAAAAACTGAGGGGCAGGTGCCATTTGTGAGAGATCAGCTGAAAATGTTTGCTAGATGTTCGACAATTTCGTTCTTAGTTTCTTGCACTATTCTGGGATGAACTTGGTCTGGACCGGGAGATTTTTTAACTTTCCATTTTTCTATACATTTTGTAACTTCGGCAGGGGAAAAGTTCACTGTGCTGAGGCTTCGATTTGTCTTTGCGGCATGAGATGGAGGGCAGTGCTGCGATGGATAATAGCGCTGTGATGGAGGGCAGTGCTGCGGTGGATAATAGAGCTGTGATGGAGAGCAGTGTTGCGGTGGATAATAGCGCTGTGACGTAGGGCAATGCTGCGGTGGATACTAGCGATGTGATGGAGGGCAGTGCTGCGATGGATAATAGCGCTGTGACGTAGGGCAATGCTGCGGTGAATACTAGCGCTGCGATGGAGGGCAGTGCTGAGGTGGATAATAGCGCTGTGATGGAAGGCAGTGCTGCGGTGGATAACAGCGATGTGATGGAGGGCAGTGCTGCGATGGATAAAAGCGCTTTGATGGAGGGCCATGCTGCGGTGGATACTAGCGCTGTGATGGAGGGCAGTGCTGCGGTGGATAATAGCGCTGTGATGGAGGGCAGTGCTGCGGTGGATAATAGCTCTGTGATGGAGGGTAGGACTGCGATGGATAATAGCGCCGTGATGGAGGCAGTGCTGCGGTGGATAATAACGCTGTGGTGGAGGGCAGTGCTGCGGTGGATAATAGCACTGTGATGGAGGGCAGTGCTGCGATTGATAATAGCGCTGTGATGGAGGACAGTGCTGCGGTGGATAATAGCGCATTGATTGAGGGCAGTGCTGCGGTGGATAATAGCGCTGTGATGCGGGGCAGAACTATGATGGAGGGCAGTGCTGCGGTGGGTAATAGCACTGTGATGGAAAGTAGTGCTGCGGTGGATAACAGCGCTGTGAGGGGGGGGGTAGTGCTGCGATGGATAAAAGCGCTTTGATGTAGGGCAATGCTGCGGTGGAGACTAGCGCTGTGATAAAGGGCAGTGCTGCGGTGGATAACAGCGATGTGATGGAGGGCAGTGCTAAGATGGATAAAAGCGCTTTAATAGAGGGCAGTGCTTCGGTGGGTAATAACGCTGTTTACAAGTGTTTACAAGTGTAAAAAGACAATAACAGGCCTATTGGCCCAAACTAGGTTGCCTTTTGGTAGCAAGAGGATTAGTTTTGAAGTAGAACATCTAACAGAGCTTTGTGTGCCATTCCCGTTCTTTTTTATAACAACTGGAAATGGAACGGTTTAGCTATTCATTGGCGATTTATTTAGAACTTATCGAGCCTCGACTTAAACGTTTCGACTGTATTGCTGTTTACAACCTCCGCTGGAAGTTTGTTCCATTCTTTGACAACTCTATACGTGAAGAAATTGCGCGTGATGTCGAGTGCGAAACGTTTCCCAACGATTTTATTTTCTTGTTCCTAGTCACTCCGTTTGTAACTAGAGTGAAAATGCTCACTCGGTCGACATTTTCCTTACCCTGCATAATCTTCCACACTTCTATCATGTCGCCTCTGACTCGACGTTTCTATAGCGAATAAAGATTGAGTTCACAAAGCATGTCTTCGTACGATTTATTCCGCAGCGAGGGGATGAGTTTGGTAGCTCTACGTTGAACCTTCTCAAGTTTAATAACGTCTTCGCTAAGGAATTGAGACCAGAATTGAACGGCATACTCGAGATGCGGTCTAACAAATGCATTAAATAACTTGAGCATACAGTGCTGGTTTTTGTAAGAGATAGTGGGCGATATCATACATAGCATTTTGTTGGCTTTTGTAGGCAGCATCGTTAAATTGCTTGCTGCTTTCTAGGTCGTTACTAATGATGACACCTAAATCTCTCTCTTTGGTGACGGGAATGAGTTTTTTTCCAGACATTGAAAATCCGTGTTTGGGTTTATGAAGACCCATGTGCATAACTTTGCCTTTGTCGACATTAAATTTCATTTGCCACTTTTCTGACCAATCAACAATTTTGTTCAAGTCTAGTTGGATCTGCTGACACTCTAGTTCAGTTAGCACTTTTTCTCCGATCTTAGTATCGTCGGCAAACTTGCTAATGTTTGAGAGTACGTTGCTATCGAGATCGTTAATGAATATTATAAAAAGAACTGGCCCTAACACGGATCCTTGAAGCACGCCACTTGTAACGTTACCCCAGGGGGAGGAAAGTCATTTAAGTACAACTCGCTGCCGTCTGTCCGTAAGCCAGCATTATATCCAGCTGTTAAGCTCACCTCGAATACCGATTCTGTGCAATATACTAATTAGGCGCTTGTGGGGGACTTTATCAAAGGCCTTTTGAAAGTCAAGGTAAATGATATCGATTTGAGATTTTGTGTCGTGGATTTTGATTAAATTTCTGAAAATGAGTTGCAGATTTGTAAGACAGGAACGGTTGTGTCTAAAACCACGCTGGGAGTCACCAATCAATTTGTTTGATTCTAAGAATTCTGTAATTTTATCCGTTATCAAACTTTGCATCAACTTGCCAATGACTGAGGTGAGACTAATTGGACGGTAGTTGCCGGGACACTTTTTGTCCCCTATATTAAAAATTGGGGTAACATTGGCCTTTTTCCATTTAGGGGGGCAGGTGCCATTTGTGAGAGATTGGGTGAAAATGTTTGATAAATGTTCGGCGATTTCATTTCTAGTCTCTTTTAGAATTCTGGGGTGAATTTGGTCTGGACCTAGAGATTTGGTGACTTTTAATTTATCTATATATTTAATAACTTCGGCGAGGGAAAAGTTCACTGTGGTGAGGGCTTCAATTTGTTTTGCCGCTACGATATCCTCAGGATTAGGAATATCCTGACTCTCTAACGTAAATACAGAGCAAAAGTATTCGTTAAGTAGAACACTCATTTTGGTGTCGTCCGTTTCTAGCTCATCAACATCGTTCTCGAGAGGACCTATTACAGATTTTACATTTTTTTTGCTCGAAATATAGCTAAAAAATTGTTTTGGATTAGTTTTGGCATAGGCAGCAATTTCAGGACCCTCTTCAGATCTCGTCTGCTAATTTTGTATTCATTTTTTGCTACGTCGTCATGTGAATGTCTTTGCTTAGTCGAATGCTTTGCTTTCTTTCGTGAATGAAGGCGCTGCAATTCTCCTTTCCAGTTCTTGGGCTGATAGGCTTTTGTTCGCCTGTTTTTGCGCGGGGTATGCTCTTGTTCGATACTTCTAGACGCAGTAAAGAAATAGTTAGGCGATTGATTGACATTTTGTCAGAGGGTTATATTTGCTGACGCCATTTACTCTCTTAAACCATCAAGATGAGCTAATCTGAAGTCAGGGACTTCTCCGCAGTTTGTTGATGTTTTCATCTCGAGCTTTATCAAAAAACAGATACAGTTGTGGTCACTAGTTCCGAGTGGTTCGCCTACTTCGACGTTCGTGACACGAGAGTCGCTTGCACTAAATAGGAAATCAAGAATGTTGCTACCTCTTGTAGGTGTCTTCACCGTTTGGGTGAGGAACTTATCGTCTGCAAAATCAATCAGACGTTGGCCGGTGGCAGTACATTCGTCTCATTCCCAATCAATGTCGGGGATATTGAAGTCGCCAAGCACAATACTGTGTTGTGTTGTGACATTATCGACGAGGGTGTTGTAAAAATCAATATCATTTGCAGCCTAGCTTTTAGGGCGGCGATAGAGAGGAGTGATTTGACATTTTATATGTTTGCCGGCTACTTTGATTGTTACTATGTCGTATGTCGTGCCTGTTGTTTGGAATGGTGCTACTATGTCGTGCCTGTTGTTTGGTATGGTGACGAGAAACAGCACTCTTAGGCCCTCTCGGCCTTGTCTATCTTTGTGGAATAGTGAGTAACCGGGAAGAGTAAATACGCCTAAATAATGCCTGGTGCTATATTTCATGCACGATTCTGTGATAGCTATTATGTCGATACTTTCATTCAATGCAAGGATACCTAATTCTTCGATTTTGTCTCTGAGACTTCTAGCGTTCACGTAGTAGCATTTGAGAGTACCGTTAGTCACATTGACTAGATTTGCTTGACTTATTTTGCTCCTACTTTGAGGTCTTGTGTCGGAGCCAAGACCTTCGCTTTCGCTTACACGGGTTGTACTGGCTGAGCTGCGACTACTGCCTCAAACTCGGACTGGATTGATGACAGGAACTTTTTTTCTAGGACCTGTGGTGGTGTTTTGATGGGTACTTGTATTTGTTGTGTATCTCGTGTTGAAACGGGCGGAGGTCGCTGGGTCATTTCGTCGGGCACTGCTGGCGGAGTTTTTGGTATGATATCGTTTACGTTTTTGACTTATTTTCGTTGACAAGTCCAACGCCGATGTTTTTAAGGATGTTTTCGATAGTATGAAGTCCATACGTCTTAATGCGAGCCTTGTTGGTGATTCTATTAAAGTTATAGTACTTTGGGTCGATCATCGTATCTCAATGATCTGAAAAAGAGATTTTATGGGCTTTGCAGAAAGTTGCTAGGCGATTGTTAAGTAAAATCATCTTGCTTAACTTATATCTACTTTGGTTTGGATGGGGCAGGATGCCAGTGACATGGAGGTTCGCGTTTGAAGGTTTGATGTTGTTTATTATGGCTTCATACTTTTCCCATGTCGATTCCGTCTGCGTCACGTCTTTAGCTCCGACTCGTAGTATAATTCGCTTAGATGAATGTATCCTTTCCTTTGCGATTATGCCTGCGACCTGGTCAAGTTTCAAATCGGCTTTGCCGAGTATTTTCAGTTGAATTCTCCCTTTTCGCTAATTTGATTTGAAGGAGGTGACATTGTAATCACCAATCACAATAATTTCTTCTGTATTCGGAGAGTCCATTTCATCGGGCCATACATCGAATCGGTTACGTGTATTGGGTCGAAAGTGGTGAGATTGTGGTCCGACTTGTGTTGCATTGTCACAACGTGGCTGCCTCCTACTAATTACAGTTGAGTACAGTGCCTCGCTATCTTTGACTGAGTTTACTGTCGGTTTAATACGATCGTTTGTCTCAGCGTCTAGAGTCGAAAGTTTCTTGGCGAGTTCGGAGTCTAGGTGCACTTGGAGTTCTTTCACTTGATTTTGGGTGGCCTTGACAGTTTCTTTGACAGCTGCTAATTCGCTGCTTATCAGATCTTTAAATTCGGGAAATTGTTTCAGCATGTTTTCCCATTTTAATTCAACAGCTATCAATCGGGTCTCCGTGTTGACTGTCTCTGTTACGGATAAGCCGTTGGATGAGACTGTCTCTGTTTTGGATAAGCCATCGGAGGTGTGACTGATTTGTGCTGTCCGTTGTTTGGTTTCCTCTGCCGCTTAACAAAATTTACAGCGCTTTGTCTTGCGTTCCCCATTTGAGGGACTGCCACTCAAAGTCCTGGCAGAGAAAGAAAAACTTTGGCAATCCATTAGTTCGGGGGCGTACGATGTGTGGCAGATGCAACATTCTAGCTTAGCTTGAACCATCTTGGACTGTTATAGAATTTACCATTGGGAAAATGGACCGTTAGCTTGAGTTATATTTTTGTCATTTCTTGTAGACAGCAGATATGAGTGCAATACTATAATTAGATGCGGGATGTGACGATTATGTCGACGATTTGAGAACGGAATTAAAATGGGAATAATACAAATGAGAGTCGCATGCGCGTATCGTCGGATGCGCGTTAGCGCAAGGTTACTTCCTATTGCGAGATTTGGGTTGAATGCAAAGCTAAACTAACTTATAGCTGCTCCCATCTGCTTCTCAATAAGGGAATGATATCATGATCCTGGGCAGCAACCTTGTACCAGACATAACCGGCGGAGTATCAGAATATGACAAAGAAATAATTACAATTCAGTAAGTGGAGTGTTATGAAATCATAGCACGATTCTAAGCTGCAAGATGTAAAGTGATACAATACAATGTTTGTGGGCAATAGCTGATTGTACGCGGGTAATAGCTGATTGAACGTGAGAAATGGCTGATTGTACTTGGGTAATAGCTGATTGTACGTGGGTAATAGCTGATTGTACGTGGGTAATAGCTGATTGTACGTGGGTAATAGCTGATTGTACATGGGTAATAACTGATTGCACGGAGATAATAGCTGATTGTACTGGGTAATAGCTGATTGTAAGTGGGTATTGGCTGATTGTACGTGGGTAATAGCTGATTGTATTTGGGTAATAGCTGATTGTTAGTGGGTAATAGCTGTTTTTCGTGGGTAATAGCTGAATGTACGTGAGTAATAGCTGGAAAAATTAATTTAAATATGACCTGAACAATGAGAGCACACGTGAAGAACTAAAAAGCTAATAAGCATTTAATAGTAATCTTGCAAGACATGAAATAAAGCAAATAGGAAAATTGAAGCGCACTAAAAATTACCTCAATATACTGTCATTTAAGAAATGCGCAAACAATGAATCGTGAGCTAATGAACCCAAAAAAGGTACTACAGCAAACACGAATAAAAGCGAATGAGCGAATAAGAGCAGAAAACACCTTCGCGAAGTCTAGAGAGCTCGTGGACACCAGCTTATGAGTTTGAAGAAGATATCATCAAACTCGCTGGATAATTGAACGGTTAGAGAGGTAGCGTGTGGTGGAAAGATACTTGCTACAGCGCAGTAGACCACCAAGAAGCCCAAGTGACTGAGTGATGTGTAATATAATGAACTGCTAAAGATGAAATAGAATATCACCGATGGAAAAAATTAAATAGAAAACCATCAATGGAAAAAAATTAGTAGGCAGCCATCAAAATGTCCCAAAACGGCAGCTGAGATGTAGATATCTGTCAAATAATCTTGCAGTACCAGGAAAAGAGATGGGCTCCCTTGGATTTGACGGTTGTTGGGTAATGGCAGAAAAAGTAAATTAAAATATAACCTATAAAAATGTGACTCAAAATAATCTTGTCGTACACTAATGAAGGCAACAAAACTTATAAGGAATCCACTCACACGTGAATTAATTGAAGCTAGCGGCTAGGGGATTGAAGCAAATAGAAAAATAACCTTGATAAACAGTCCTAAAAAAATGCGCGAGGCAATAATCGGGGGCACGAGAATAAAGGATAATGAACACATAAAGGTAATCTAATGGGACATGAATAAAAACTAGTAAGCTAGTAAAAGCAAACTAATGAACGAGATAAAAAAAAAACATCTAAATAATTACCTAAGAAACAATAATATTGAAAGTGCGTGGACACCAGTTTATAGGCCCAGCGCAGTGATCAACCAACACACTGAATCATTGGACGGTGAAAGAGGTAGCTTGTGGGGAAAACGTACTATATATAGACACAGGGTACCAGTACACTAGGGAAGAGTCTTGAGAGCACATGAAATCAAGCTGATGTGACAAAGTAGTGAGCAACATATTCAGTGAACATCCAAATGATTGAAGAATGAGCTTGTGGTGAACATATACTCAGCTTACGATCACACCAATGAGACCAAGTATTGAGCAGCATTCACTAAACATTCAAATGATCAAAGAATGATCTTCAAGTACAGTTCTATCGCTTGTGTTAAAATTTGCATTGAAACAATTTCACTAAGGCAGTTTTCTGCAGCCGATAAAATAGTTGGCAATTAGAACTTTGATACTGACACTGTTCTTACTTAATACTGTTTATGATGTATATTGCCTCGTCCCAAAGCGAATGCTGGCAGAAAACACGTAAATATTCCACTGCCTTGCATATAGCTTCAGATGTAACATCTAAAAGTACCATGGAAAATGTTATATTGTTACTGGTTGCCTAACGACTTCCAACAATATGTCAATAATTGCGACAATATATTTCAAGTATTGATTTTTACATATTATTATTAACACTGCCTCGAAGGAGTCTGGTTGAGTAATTTAAAGCCCATGTTATTGAAGGGGCAGCAGTAAGCGGTGAAGGAATGAACGGCAGCGTAGAGGAGGATGAGAGGCGGTTGAGGTTGCTAGGAGGCCGTCTTGCTGTAAGAAGGTTACACTGGCGGAAGGCTCTCACTGGCGGGAGGCTCTCACTGGTAGAAGGCTGCATTGATAATAGCCATGTTGATGGAGGGGACTTGATGGCGTTTCTTCATCGGCACTGTTAACAATATTTCGGCGAGTATCCCGGTCAGCTGTGATGGGTGTGTCAAGTCAGCTGAGAGGCTAGGCAGGGTGGGTGCAGGCGGGTGTCTTTGGCAAGACAGGAAGGCTGTGGTCACTTGGGAGAGGGGGTAGTGTGTGGGGGTATGTTAGGTAGGCCGTAGGGGCGGGCTTAGGGGTAAATAGGAAGTCGAGGATTAGGGGAAGGGGGGCTGGATTTTGGGGCTGTTTGGACGAGATGAGGCGTGTAGGCAGTGCTTGTTAGCTCTTCATTATTATCCTTTCCCCGTTAGTGCTGTGTCCCTTTGATGTGAATTTTGGTACACCGTCGATTTAGTTTCTTTTCCCTCTCGTTAGAATTCTTGATGTGAGAGGGGAAGCATCCTCAGTAAATCCCCGTTTCTCTATCCTTATTTTCCTGGAGCACCCACACCACAACCTCTCCTCAAGCACGCACATAAGGAACTTTGAGCACGCACAGAAGGAACACTGTGGGGGAGGGCAGTAGTAGATAGATGTTGTGCAAAACGCAAATGAAAATATGGTGTGCAAAACGCAAATGGAAATATGGTGTGCAAAACGCAAATGGAAAAGTGGGTGTGCAAAACGCAAATGGAAAAGTGGGTGTGCAAAACGCAAATGGAAAAGTGGGTGTGCAAAACGCAAATGGAAAAGTGGCTGTGCAAAACGCAAATGGATATTTGTTATTTTGTGAAGGATTTAGGAGGTATATTATTTGTGAAGGAAATTAGATTTGGCTATAATTAGTGACTCTATGTATGATTTGTGAAGGATTAGATCGACGAAAATTAGTGAATCATGTTAATTTTGAAGGAATTAGGATATA
>SDVV010005364.1:0-19290 GCA_016164225.1 Gammarus roeselii | reverse complement strand
GAAAACCAGTTCCGGAACCCTCTGCCCCCCGCCCTCCCCCGTTTCTGCGCGCACCCCCGTACGCTCGGTGAGTCAAGGTGCATGCATCGCGTCCTACCACGAACGGCTCTTTTATCCCCTATCTATTCCTTCACAGGGCGACTTTCGTAGTCATATTAACTACTATTAAATGCAACATTGAACAGCGAAATCATCTTTGTAACTTACCTTCAACCGACAACAGACGATTGGAAATTCAAACCCGTAATTCAGAAATAAATGCAAACATTTATAAGCTACAGACGAACCGGGGTCGGGATGTGCTGGCAAACAATAATTGACAAGCCTCACCATCAAGTTATGGAAATTCATCCGCAGCCTTAACTACAAAAAAACACAAACAATATAGTCACACATGAGGCAATCAACCCCCCAGTAAACTCACGTCATAACAACAGAACATTACAAAATTAAATGTACTCAAACACTATGGAAGCATTTGCCACCTACCACACCATCCGGATGACAGGAAGATACTCAAGCAGTTGCATAAATTGCAGATTGACCCGAAGATTGACCCTCTTTTTTTCATCAGGAATGACCGTACACACCATCAGCCTGACGGCAAACTCATCACCAACGGCTCTGACTGCATACCATACATTCATCTTAAACACCTTGATATATACGCCATCATGACCCTTGCAAGCATATTTCAGCTTTCCATACCGCCCATGAAATAGCCTATGTAAGTCAGGCAGGCCAACTTTATCAAAGTGCCTTGCTTGCGGTGGCGGTGTTTGGGGCCCCGGACCCAGCGAATGTCCCTCAACCCGCCCTGTTTCATATAATAGCCGGTGGCGCTGCTTGAGCCTCAGGCCCACCGATACTTTAAAGAAGATCGAACCACAACATATACACAACATTTTTACAGGGACAAGTAAACAATGCGCATTGTTTCTCTCATACAAAACATCCACATAACATTGGCTTAACTCTAGACCATGACCCACATAGGTCACACCTGCACGCGTCTGGTAGGTGCGTTGCAGTGCGGCTGAAGGAAATGAGCATGCTGCAAGTTACAATGTTCTGATGTTCACAGTAAAAATTGTACCACACGGGTGGTCATTTGCTACCTGCCACTCAACTCAAAAACATTATTCAGATATCAGCAACATCACTCCACTACGCCCCTAAGCTCCTCACCCCTTCTGTCAACACACACGTATCGGTGAATATCGAAGGTTTCGGGCGGTGCGCTGGCACGATTTACACCACCACAGGTAGAAGCCGGGGCTAAGTAGCAACAACAACAACAACACAATACCATACCCAACACCTGGAAACAAGCTAAAATCATCCCCATCCTGAAACCGACAAAGCCCCTACAGATCCAGCCTCATACAGACTTATTTCTCTCATCCCGAATCCTTCGAATTTTTTGGAGAAACTGGTTCTAAACAAAATTAATGTTCATATCCCACTGCCCTCAACACAGCACGGTTTCAAGACACAACACTCTACAACCACACTCCTCACCAACCTCGCCGAGACCATCCGTGCAGGTCTGCATGAAAAGAAGCCAGACCAACACATCTTGGTTCGCGCCATCGACAATAGCAAGGCGTTTGCCATAGTTCCAAAACACGTCCTTATAAACAAAAACTTGACACACACATCCATACAAACCGCAAGAAGATCTTTACTAGTTTTCACTCTGGCTGACATGCAAACACAGTCTACAATAACAAACCATCTCGAACACGCCACTTCACAAATGGTGTCCTCCAGAGCTACAGCTATTCTCCTTCACTCTCCAACGCCTTCCTGGACGACCTGCCTATACCAACTCAATCCAACACCTAATACTGAAAATTTTACTATATTAGCGAAATGCAGGAATAACAGTTGGGGATGATGATGTCCTCTTTAGCAAATTAGACAATATCATTGGGGACCTCAACCTACCTGACATCAATTGGACTCCACTGGAAGCTGAACTACGAGGGGGCAGGTTGGCACGACTCGTCAACAGTATGTGGCAGAACCAACCAGTAGGTCTAACATCTTGGGCCTTGTTTTATCGACTGAAAACAATTAGCAAAACTGGTAGCAATGGAAAAAACAGGTGATCACCATACTATTGAATTCCAAACCACAACAAATCGAACAATACGGGAAACAACATGGTATAATTAACATTTTCGAAGAGCCAATTTTTACAGCTTGAGGGAATAAATCACTAATATAGACTTCGGGAATCAATTCGATGGGAAGACCGCTGATAAATGCTTTGCGTATCAAAGAGATAGGGTGGTGCAAGCAAGCAAACGATACATTCCGGAGAGATGAGTACAAATAAATAATCCCTCCTGACTAAATGATGAAGTACAAGAAGCAAATACTCGTCGACAGACATTGCACAAAGTCCACAAAACTACGACACGACAGTCGGAAAAAACGCATAAGCGGGCTAGTAGAAGAGTGAAGAGGAGTCAGAAGTGCCAAGAGAAACCAGAAGAAAATTGTTGCTAAGTCGGTCAAGCGCAATCCATGAGAAGAATGGGAAATTCGCGTTTGTTCACATACCGATTGTTAACTGTCGTTGCAGGGAAGCCCCCATATAGCACAGGTTGGTTCTTAGTTTGTGCTGGAACCTTTGACCACTCGTTTGTTTGTTCAAAGGTCGTGTAAATTTAACTGTAGATTCGATAAAAACGGTCAAGAGGCCTTCAAGAGTGAGCATCCTGGACCCTGGTGTGAACCAGAGAGCCGATGGCGGGAAGAAGGAAGCCCCATCCAGGGAGGGCCAGCATCCCCTCCGGAGCGACGAAGACCAGGATTCCAACAGCGAAGAGAGTCAGCCTCTCCAAGACAACCAGAGCCACCTCAGCCGAAGACGACCGAAGTGACGACCGCATCTACGAGCTGACCAGGAACATTCATGAAATCAGGAATCTACTAAGCCAAGCGACCGGCCTCTCTGAGCAGGAAGCTGAAGACTTTACCGCAGGACCTAGCACAATCGACTACCGTCAAACGAGACTATAGTCATGTCAAAGCAATATTTCTTAATATACACAAACTCGTTATAAACCAACAAACCAAAGAACCCGCAACCTACGCAAGCGCCTCTATCTCCACATCCGATGACTACCGCGACAACTTTCCACCCCAAAAAAACGAGTTCAGAGGGCTTCAAGGAAGAAACACTACACTCTATTTAACAAACACAATCTTTTCAACAATAGTCTACCTTTTCCGAACATCAGAAGATCGCGTTCGGCGCCAACGATAGACCGGTCATTTGTCCCTACACTCATGCGAAAAGAGCTAAGCTTCCTCACTGGATGTCCAGTTCTGAGTGTCGCCACATGCGGCGACGAAGGCTTCACCATCAGAGTAGACGCGAAACTTCATAGTGACACTATTCTCTCCATGACTAGACTGTGTGAAAAGCCATGCACAATCATACCACACCCGACTTTTTCTACAAGTTCTGGTTTGATTTACGTTGAGATGTCCCGAAGGAGGAAGTAGAGGAGTACATCACTAGACTCGTTCAATACAAGGACTGCGCAAAAATCACACCAAAATCACACCAAGAAGAGACGCCACCACAGCCCTAATATTGAAATTCAACTGCCCTACTCCACCCAAATACCTAAACATTCCCTTCTGGGCTACCAAAACCAAGGTCACACCATTCGGGAAACGTCCGATTCGATGTTTCAAATGTCAGAAAAACGGACACACGAGCGGAAACTGCAATGACAAGCAAGGATGTTCATACTGCTCCAAAGACGACCATTACAAACGGGAAGATCTCCAGTCGTGTCAGTCCGAAGAACCGCACAGCTATTACTGCAAAGTAAACGACCACCCTACCGGACATAAATTGCCTAGAGGATGACATTGAAAGAGTCATCCTCCAATACCAGATAGACCACAGGGTCAAGCGACGAGAGGTCGTGGTCTCGATGCGCTCTTTCCAGGATGACCCTCCCACCCTGAAGGAAAGACCGGCACCATTCCCCACTTACTTTCTAATAACGCCCATAGATAGCGGTGCAAGCAAAGTTGCCTTTTCAACAAATCCATTCATAATGATGAAATCACTCTCTTAAGAACTAGGAGGAAAACCGATAGACGTCCAACGACAGGGAAAGAAGTATCTGGCCCACGTAAGAAAACCTGAACAATGTATTGCTATAGGAAAGATTATCCACATAAACAAACTCATAGTTACTGTTGAAATTCATCAGTAGTTGTATAAAGTACTCAAAACCGCTTTCTAGAGTCATTTTGGTGGGCGGGGTAGGGTGCGGTGCATGCAACCTTGACTTACCGAGCGTACGGGAGTTCGCGCAGAAACGGGGGAGGGCGAGGGCGGAGGGTACCGGAACTGGTTTGGTGCCCGAGTCAGCTAGTAGACGGGGGAGAGGGGGAGACCGGAAGAGGGGACGGAAGGGGGAACGGCGGGATGGAAACAGACTTGCGGCCTTGATTGGCAGTTTTTATATCTAAAACATTTTAATTTTTAGTATATTTATGATCTTCATTGTATTTATATATACGTTTTTTCTTCTTTAGATGGTTGTAGTGGAGTATCATTGGTCCCTAACTGTTGCTCGTTATATATATTTATTCGGTTCTGGTAGGATTAGTGTTATTCCAAATTTCTGGTGGGGCGGGGCGTAGGGATCCCCTAGCTAAAAAGTTGAATGCGCTCCTGGAAGATTATGTGAGCTTGCTCTTACCCGTTCCTTGTCTTATAAATTTGTTTCCGTGTCACGTTTGCTACGTCGTGAGTGTATATATCGTTATATATTTATGTATGGATTATAATTCTATATTTTTTATGTGAACATATGCGTGTGTTTTCTTATCTAGTTGTGGTATAATTGACTCAA
The DNA here is from genome assembly GCA_016164225.1 of Gammarus roeselii. Classification (NCBI taxonomy): domain Eukaryota; kingdom Metazoa; phylum Arthropoda; class Malacostraca; order Amphipoda; family Gammaridae; genus Gammarus; species Gammarus roeselii. Next base: position 14,395 of record SDVV010005364.1, on the reverse strand, counting down.
TCGATGCTTGATTGATGGGTTCGTAGCGGTGGGGGCTTTGGATATATTTGTATGTTGTGTTCATTTATCACTATATATTCTTTTATAGGATGACTGTGGTAGGTATGTCTTATAACTCAATTTGCAGCCTTAGTGTGCGAACGGTCCTGTTTGTACAAGCTTGAAGGTAGGATTGCAGGCAAGGTTCTGTGTTTCCCATCTATTTATTTCATATGTATATATTATCCATAGGAATAGTATGGATTATTAGTATGATTATTGGCGAGATGAAGTATGTATTGTGGGATGATGCAGCACCTACGGTCGAGAATATATCTACCCCATATTGCATTACCCAGTTTTGAAACAGTTATATCAGTGTTCCATTGATGTGTTTTCCCAATAGCGAAAATACCTGAAAGATATAGATTTGCTGTAAGTTAAAATATTATGTTATATATACCTAGTAATGATCGATTGAATTATGTTGAATTTGCGCAGCTTTTGGAATTTCGATCAGTTAACTCATACAGTTTTAGGCATTTTAGGGTATTTTAGGCTTGCAGCTTCCACATTATTTCAGGCATAAGGTGGTCGGTTGTTGCATCATTGTGGTAGTTTTATATGTATATATGACACATCTGTTACGATTTAGCCGTAGTTACTTTAGTTGAAGAGATGTTGATTTATCCCTGTGTTGGATAGAAGTTGTGGCTTATTTCATTAGATTTTTGTATGTACTATACTGTATTTACTATAGGTTTCAGTTACGTCGCCTGCATGTCTTGGTATCCTATACACATTTCTTGTTTGTTTGGTTAAATGATAATTCATTCGCATTCATCACGCTTTTAATGTATGTTTTGGGTATGGTAGAGAATTAATCTTCTTGCTTTGTTTTATCTCGTGAGATTAAGTATAGGTTTTTCAGTTTTGTAGGTTCTCTGTTGAATTTCCATCTTCAATGCAATTTGATTATTATTTATACAATATCAGAATATATTACGTATGTATCTACATTAAAAAGCATTATTTCAGGTCTAATTTAGGTACATATTGTTGATTTTTAGTGTTGTATAAATCTTCTTGCATCCTGATACAATATTTGACGTAGTTAGTATAGATATAGAACAGACGATTTGTTACAAACTTGGTCTTGCTGTTCGGGTATTGTATATTTATTGTTCGACTATTCTCCAATATTTAGGAGGAGTTGGAGAGTCCCCTAGGCAAAAGCTCATTCTGTTTATGCTTGTTTGTGTAAATAGCCCGATTTATTAGGATTTATACCGTAATGTTGTACATTTTTTATGTGAATTATAGCAGAGTAGGAACCTTATTTAGCTATTTATATATTTATTGTTGATGTAATGTTTTTTTTCCACGAGAATCATAGGAATGTATGTTTAAGAGGTGTAAGTCCGTACTGCATCTTTGTGGAATTTTTGTCATTGATCCCTAGCAAATGTGTAGTTTAACGTTTAGAGGATAATTTACTGGATCGATGGATCCTAGTGTAGAGGTGACTCATACTCTTTGGTTGTCATTTTGGAGTTCATCTATGTTCAACCATAATTATGTACGTTCTTGTTAGTGAGGTTATGCGAAAAGCTACTCATCGTTGTAGTGTTTTACTCAAGTCCTCAGTAATCAGAACCCCAGCTTTTTATGGCCACACACACTCTGAGACTCATTCTTGACCACTGTACATGTGCCTAGATTTTGATTATATCCAGGATGTATCATTGTTCGAGGATGTTCCGAGACGATGGGTTAACAGATGCGAGGTACGTCTGTGGCATCGTATCATGACTGTGTGTTACCTCTAAATTTGTTATATATCAGTGGTAGATTGCTGAGAAGTGACCTAGTAAAGCATTATAGAGTTCATTTTTATGACAAAGTAAGCTTGGATTTGTACTCCCAGAGGCATTAGCATCAGTTAGGTCTAGGAATTTATTATCGATTTGAATGGTAAGATTGTATAAAACAACATTTTTACACTAACTCAGCGTAAAATGTCAGTTATTATCGGTATGGCTGTTATGTTAGTATACGATCTTAGTCATGAACCAGATCACGTCGGATATTGGAGTAGGGTTCATCTGGGTGCGGTAGGATACACCGTATATAATAGTTAATCGTTGTTGCTTAGGGTAGTGTAGGTAATCTTATTTAGCTATTTTTAGATGTTGGTGAATATTTTGATTTGATTACAATGCAGATATGTATGAAAAATTGTTAGAGTTGATTTATTCAATATTTGATATAATGGACGGGAATGGTAGGAGCAGCACATCCAACACTACAAAAAAATCATATTCCAACAGTAAAACCGTACATAAATCTTGCTAACGCTTTAACATTCGTAACACTCACTAACGTATGGGGTAAGCTTACATAAACGTTTCGAACACGAAAGTCCACAAACGAGCGATGACCTAACATTACTCGAGACTGGTCGATATTACTGGACCTGTAACAAGCAATGTGAAAAAATATAAATATAATATAAATGTAGGCACACAATCTGCTGAAGATTGGAAAACTACAGGGTCAAGTGGATAGATTTGATAAGGATGAAGGTTAAATCAATGAAGAAAAAAAAACTAACCTAAGTATGAAACGGGTGAAAATATACAATCCTTGGTAATTTTAGGGTAGAATGAGTTAGGATTATGGCCATCATTACAGACCTTCAGTGGAAAATGTTAAAGTGGATCTGGTGAATGGTCGAAAAAGTCAAATATTCTGAATGGGAACGCAGTCTCATAACAAAAGCCTGAATTAATCAAAAACTTCTAAGTGTCTAAACTGCAAACGAAATACAAACAATTAGAAAAGTACGACTTGCGGGAATAAGCATCTAGCAAAGACCTTTGATTGGATAGTATAATTGAGATGTACATTCAATTATTGAAGAATTTAAACGCTAACACTCAACACAAATCCGGTAAAATAGTTCTCCAAGGAAATATGGAACCGGACCCAAATCCAATGTCGAGAGGGGAAACACACCAAGTTTTTGAAGCATTACATCCAAATAAACGAATTCTATACCCAACATCCCATGAAAATAGGCAAATTTATATCGAATACAGATATATTCCTATGATATCAAATCAAAATGTACACCAACATCTTAAAAATAGCTAAATAAGATTTCCTGCACTACCCTAAGCAACAACGATCAACTATTATATACGGTGTATCCTACCGCACCCGGATGATGAACCTTACTCAAATATCCGACGTGATCTGGTTCATGACTAAGATCGTTTACTAACGTAACAGCCATACCGATAATAACTGACATTTTACGCTGATTTAATGTGAAAATGTTATTTTATACTATCATACCATTAAATTTCTAATAAATTCCTAGACCTAACTGATGCTATGCCTCTGGGAGTACAAATCCAAGCCTACTGTGTCATAAAAATGAACTCTTTAATGCTTTATTAGGTCACTTCTCAGCAATCTACCACTAATATATAACAAATTTAGAGGTAGCACACAGTCATGATACGATGCCAAAGACGTACCTCGCATCTTTTAACCCATCGTCTCTGAACAGCCTCAAACAAAGATACATCCTGGATATAATCAAAATCTAGACACATGTACAGTGGTCAAGAATGAGTCTCAGAGTGTGTGTGGCTATAAAAAGCTGGGATTCCGATTACTAATGACTTAAGTAAAACACTACAACGATGAGTAGCATGTCGCATAACCTCGCTAACAAACCATGGAACTCAAGATCGACGTCTAGAAGAACGTACATAATTCACGTTGAACATAGATGAACTCCAAAATGACAACCAAAGAGTATAAATCACCTCTACACTAGGACCCATCGATCCAGTAAATTATCATCTAAACGTTAAACTACACATTTGCCAGGCATCAATGACGAAAATTCTACAAAAATGCAGTGCGGACTTACACCTCTTAAACATACATTCCTATGATTCTTGTGGTAAAAAAACATAACATCAACAATAAATATATAAATAGCTAAATAAGGTTCTCTACTCTGCTACAATTCACATAAAAATTGTACTACATTATGGTTTCCATCCTAATAAATCGGTCCATTTACACAAACAAGCATAAACAGAATGAGCTTTTGCCTAGGGGATTCTCTAACTCCTAAATATTGAAGAATAGTCGTACAATAAATATACAATACCCTAACAGCAAGACCAAGTTTGTAACAAATCGTCTGTTCTATATCTATAATAATTACGTCAAATATTGTATCAGGATGGAAGAAGATACATAAAACACTAAAAATGAACAATATGTACCTAAATTAGACCTGAAATAATATTCTATAATGTAGATACATACGTAATATATTCTGATATTGTATAAATAATAAACAAATTGCATTAAAGATGGAAATTCAACAGAGAACCTACAAAACTGAAAGACCTATACTGAATCTCACGAGATAAGACAAAGCAAGAAGATTAATTCTCTACCATACCCAAAACATACATTAAGAACGTGATGAATGAGAATGAATTATCATTTAACCAAACAAACAAGAAATGTGTCTAGGATACCACGACATGCAGGCGGCGTAACTGAAACCTATAGTAAATACGGTATAGTACATACAAAAATCAAACGAAATTACCCACAACTTTTGTCCAAAACAGGGATAAATTAACATCTCTTCAACTGAAGTAACTACAGCTAAATCGTAACAGATGTGTCATATATACATATAAAACTACCACAATGATTCAACAACCGACCCCCTTATGCCTGAAATAATGTGGAAGCTGCAAGCCTAAAATACCCAAAAATGCCTAAAAACAGTATGAGTTAACTGATCGAAATTCCAAAAGCTGCGCAAATTCAACATAATTCAATCGATCATTACTAAGTATATATAACAATATTTTAACTTACAGTAAATCCATATCGTTCAGGTATTTTCGCTGTTGGGAAAACGCATCAATGGAACACTGATATAACTGTGTAATGATCGGCCTCCTCTGACACAGATTTATAAACTTGGCTAACCCGAACATTCGGGAGGTGCGTAAAGAGTGTCCCTAGAAACAGTGTAGGACTTAGGCCTGTTAACTCTTAGCTCAAATTTCATGGAGGTCCCTTGCCTAGCATATATTTAATTCCCCTCCGATGTTTGTTTTAGAAAGGCAGGTGGCTTCTTGGCATATCGGGTAACGTAGGAGACATTGACAAGTGAGGGCCATTTGCGTGTCAGCGATAGGGGAAGGGGAGACTAGATCCCATAACACTGTTTAGCGTAGGGTTATTTTTATTGTTTAAAGATGGGATGAGCCCACAAAATCCGTTAACGGATTTTGTTGGATATTTACCAATAAGGTGGGGGCAGTAGGACGCCCCGCCTCTTAGATGACCCAAAAAGGTGAATCCTCTTCCTCATTGGAAGGATCCTTTGATACTCATGAAGATGGCCCTCCCACATATTATTCAGGGCAGCCCGAGCGATCGGCCGCAGCGCACAGACACACACTTGCGATCGGCGCAGCGGTCGGTCACAGAGACCCTTGCATGCTGGCACAGCAATAACACACACTTGCCCTCGGTCACACAGAGCAGACAGACTTGCCTTCGGACACAGCCATCGGTCGCAGGCCCCCTTCTCTACTCTACGCTCGTCAAACACTTTTATTACTTTGTGTCCGTTATTACAAATCTATATTCAGTGCTCTATTGATAGAGTAACTTTTGTCTTGTTACTTTTTGATTCAAAAGAACCTTTATAAAACCAATGTTTGATCATTTCAATCTTGATCTACCCGATTATCACAACCGTGGAAGCTCGATCGTAACAACTGTTTCAAAACTGGGTAATGTAATATGGGGTAGATATATTCTCGACCGTTGGTGCTGCATCATCCCACAATACATACTTCATTTCGACAATAATCATACTAATAATCCATACTATTCTTATAGATAATATATACATATGAAATAAATAGATGGGAAACACAGAACCTTGCCTGCAATCCTACCTTCAGGCTGGTACAAACAGGGCCGTTCGCACACTAAGGCTGAAAATTGAGTTATAAGACATACCTACCACACTAATCCTATAAAAGAATATATAGTTATAAATGAACATAACATACAAAAATATCCCAAGCCCCCACCGCTACGAACCCATCAATCAAGCATCGATCGAGTCAATTATTCCACAACTAGATAAGAAAACACACGTATATGTTCACATAAAAAATATAGAATTATAATCCATAAATAAATATATAACGATATATACACTCACAACGTAGCAAACGTGACACGGAAACAAATTTATAAGACAAAGAACAGGTAAGAACAAACTCACATAATCTTCCAGGAGCGCATCCAACTTTTTGCCTAGGGGATCCCTGCGCCCCGCCCCACCAGAATTTTGGAATAGCACCTATCCTACCAGAACCGAATAAATATATATAACGAGCAACAGTTAGTGACCAATTATACTCCACGACAACCATCTAAAGAAGAAAAAAACGTATATATAAATACATCGAAGATCATAAACATACTAACATTTAAAATGTTTTAAATATAAGAATTGCCAATCAAGGCCGCAAGCCTGCTTCCATCCCGCCGTTCCCCCTTCCGGTCTCCCCCTCTCCCCCGTCTGCTAGCTGACTCGGGCACCAAACCAGTTCCGGTACCCTCCGCCCCCGCCCTCCCCCGTTTCTGCGCGAACCCCCGTACGCTCGGTGAGTCAAGGTTGCAGGCACCGCGCCCTACCATGCCCACCAAAATTACTCTAGAAAGCGGTTTTTGGAGTACTTTATACTACTATCAGTCATTCAACGATGACAAACTAATTAGATTCATCTCCCGCTACACACCCACAACAGACCTGAATGCTTTCAAAGCTGGTCTGAATAAAGATTACGGGAGTTACCAAAGTCTTTCTAGTCGAATGGATCAAATCGCGAAACACTAGTTCTACCGCTTACCAAATTACCTTATAAAGACACAACGCACCGGAATTCATAAGGATCCAGGGTAAACATGGAAGAACCAAAATTTATCCAGTCACAACATGGCCTGCTATGTGCAAGAAATGACTCGAATACGGCCATGTCTTCAAATACTGCAAGCCGAACATATCCCAACGTTGTAAGAGGTGCGCCGGCAAGCATGACAGAAAAGACTGCACAGCTCGACTCCCTTGTTTGCTATCATTATCAATGCCTCCATGAGGCAGGCGACCGCGAATGTCAAATATACATGAACCAAAAACAAATAACAACACAAACGAGAGCAGAGTCACACTGAAACGAGTCATTCAAATCTGAAAAGACGATAACCCAAATCGGTTTGATTATGAAGGAGCAGTTAAACCTCCACTTCAACCGAACTCCTAGGACTGTACTCGTACATCATCAAGACCATCTCGTAACAAGACTCCACACACTCCTTCCTGGCAGCAGAGCTGCCTCACTCAGCCCAGCGACCGCCCCCAAACTAGAGATTATTGCCCCTAGCAACAATTCCTGCGGTGCCCAGGAGTACACCGTGATGGATGATTTTTCCGCAGCCGACCACGCAGCGAGGCCCAATACTACAATAAAGAAAAGGCCACGGGTTGAAGAAGAAGTTCAGTAGCAGCCCAAAAATTACAGCTCGACAAGATAAAAGCCTAGAACAACTCCCACTTGTCTTAACCACGGCTCCATCTCACAAAAACCAAAGTGAGGGGCTCGACCCTCCATTTACGAGCACGACTCTCAAATACCCAACCAGCGAGAACGATCACCGCTTGCAAGACAACACGTTTCAAACCTATATAGAAAACTCTTACTCGAGACCTCTAAACAACCACTCACCTTACTTGTCCCAAATAGCCCGCTGTCAACACAACCATCCACGCAATTTTTAAAGCCTACCACCGAAGAAGAGCGCGCTTGCTCAAGAAGCAAACACAAAAAGCATACGCAGCAATACCCACAGGCCAAATTCTACCGAAGTCATACGTTCCCGCGAACACTCCCAATCCGGACCTCCTGGGCAAATTGGATGACGCGAACGCCACGAAAATTCCTGCTAATCACGCGATCAGTCGAGATCATCAAGAGCTGAGTGTGAACCGCCTCTAAAGTGAACAATGGCACAATACTCCAGTGGAACTGCCAGGGACTTGGAAATAAGAAAGACAAATTACTATCCTTAATCGCCACCCATAAACCTTTGGTGATAGGCCTCCAAGGGAACAAACTCAGAGAGACCGACACCTTCAGAATCCCTCAGTATGTCACATCGCTGCAAAGGTAAGACCAATAAAACTGCCCACGGCGGAGTGGCACTTATGATCCACCAAAACGTACCTCACCTCGCCCTTCTCCTGATGACGGGATTCCAAACTGTCGCTGTGAAGATATGCGCCTCAACACCAATAACAACGGTATATATTTACTCTTCACGAAGCTATGAGCTCTCGGAAGCACTAAAGACCGAATCGCGGAACCAACTGCCCTCGTCAATACTCCTTGGAGACTTCAGCAGCTACCATGAGATACGGGGATGGGTGAGAACAGACCCCAGGGGAGTGATAATTGCTAACACCATAAACACTCACAACCTTTTTCTTCTCAACGACGTACAACCCACTCGAATCACCCCCGAAAGTGAAATTGCCATCGACTTCTCCATATGCTCCGTCACACTGTCACCCCAACTCATATGAGGAGTTCTACCTTCATCACACGACAGCGACTGCAACCCAGGCATCGTATCACTTCTCGCCAACCAACCGATAAATCCTGCTCCACGAGAACTTTGATTCAACTACCGGAAACCCAGCTGGGAGGAATTCTCTGTACACACCGCGTGGAGCGATATGGATGACATCCGCGATGACATCTCTGAACACTACCTCGTCGTCCATCCATACGAGAAATTTCAAGCATCCCCAAATATTCACTTACAACCTTTTTTCCGAAGCCGTGGTGGTGCCGAGAGGTGCAAAAAGCAAGAGAAAGACGTGAAAGGCTGAACATTGCCTACCGACGTTCACGGTCGCCCAAGAACAGAGTAGTGTGGAAAAAACATCTGCCGTTTATTGAAAACTTCGAATGAAGAAGAAACGAGTAAGCTGGACTCGATTAGTCAATACAATTAACAGAAACACCGCACTCTCAAGTTTTGAAAAAAATACGACGTATATAGGGAAAACCCGAGCGACCTATGAACATTCTTTCAGACGGAGGCAGAATTTATTCTTCTCACGCGGAAATCGAGAATAATCTAGCTCTGACTTTTAGCCAGAAATCGCAATCTACAAACTACACGGCTGCTTTCAAACGAGAAAAGAACATGCGATAAAGTGAAAATCTTGACTTTACTTCTACAAACTAAGAGACCTACAACAAACCTTTCTCCCTCCATGAATTGCAGTGCGCTATAGACCATGCATGTGTAACTTCCCCCCCGGGCTAGGACCGGGTGCACATCAACATGATCAAAAATATCCCAGATTGCGCCCGTGAGCACTTATTTAGAGTTTTCAACACAATGTATTCAAACTCATTTTTCCTTGATCAATGACGGGAATCTGTATTCATCACAATATCCAAACCCGGAACATTTTATGGTGATCCACGTAACTACCGCCCCATTGCCCGTACCAGCGTCCTCTGCAAGACTATGGAGAGAATGATATAATCTAGCCTTGTTTACTACCTTATAAATGCATACAGGCCTCAACAACATCCAGCGCGGTGGCCGCTAGCGTCACTTCACGACGGACCACCTTATTAGACAGACTTTTGCCCGAGGGGAACATGTGGTTTCCATATTTTTCGACGTATGAAAAGCAAATGACTACACATGAAAATACGGTATCATGAAAGATCCCCACCGGAAAAGGCCGAGAGGCCACCTACAGCATTTTATCAATCAGTTTCTGCAAAATCGTACCTTCAGGGTCTAGGTCGGCGACCCCTGTCACCATCGTACCCGCAAAAAAGTATCGTCCCTCAGGGAAGCGCCCTCAATGTCACTCTTTTTATCATTAAAATTGACCAGCTAGCCGAAATTCTTCCGCGCGACGGAAGACTGCTTTCATCACGATGCGTGGACGACCTACAAATAAGCTACTGGCACCATAGTCTTTTAACTATTCAACATTAACTCCAGAAATGTTTAGAACCAATCGGTAACTGGGCTCCCTTAAACGGATTCCGATTCTCGTTCTCTAAATCAAAAAGCATGCACTTTACCCTCTCGCCCGGCAGCACCTGAAACCAGATATAATGCTGCAGAACACACCTCAAGTATTCGAAGAATCGATGAAGTTTTTAGGCCTTGTGTGGGTCCCTAAACTCACATGCCGACCCCATATTACAGCTCTGGAAGCTCGCTGCAAAAAGGCAACGGAACTTATCAGCTCGGTAACCTCCCTGAAATTCGGTGCCGATATGGAGACCGGCATGACGTTATTCAGAACAATAATAAGCTCACGCATTGACTACGGAGCCGTTGTTTACGGATCAACATCTAAAACCACACTTGAACCCCTCCATTGTCGTAAACAACGCTCTGCGTATCACCACCGGCGCGTTCCGTTCCACTCCCATCGAAACTCAAATCGTGAATCTGATAATGAAGTTCCATGTTATACATATATTTGGGAATTTAATTATTTAACAATTGAAAATCCATTGACAGACTATGGAAATGGACGATTTAATGATGATAATAATACTCCCTGACGTGCTTGGTAACAAGCTTCCTCTTCTGCTCCGTCGAGACCAACTCACTACAATACTACTTCAAGACCAGGCGCTTTATCAATACCCCAGCACTCAACGACGTCACCAACATTCTCGATAAGCGCATCTTTGCGGCTGAAAAGAATATATGTCCACCTTTTTCCCTACGCGTGGACAACTCACTGACCTCGCTGAACATCAATTGTAAAGCAATCAAGCATCTATTTTCCTTCCGAATTCTTCAAATCAACACACCAACGTGGTCAATAAGCCCACTGCTTGCCAATCTTGATTTGCAAGTGTACCACAAGGCAACAAGTCTAATCAACACGTACCGCCGGGAATGTTCGAGACTATATGATGAACAATACTCTGAGCACCGCCATATATGTATACACTGTCGGCTCGTAAACACCAGACGGAAAGGGAGCTGCCGCTATGTGCGGAGTAGAGTATATATCGTCCAAACGCTCCCTGTGTAGGAATAAGATGGGGGTTCATTAGCGGTGGTTAGGGTACGGCCTGAGTCAGCCGCGCAAAAAACGGGGAGCGGGGGCATAGGGTAGCGGGGAGGCGCGGGAAGGGGAAAGGAGGTGAATGACTCATTTCGGACGGAATATTTTTATATACATAAGGATAATATCATTTCGATTCTTGGGTATATTGTATTGCAACTTCGTTGCATGTCATGTTGCATATATGCATTTTCAATGCTGGGTCCTCTGAATGATTACGATAAGACAAACATACTTTTATATGACAATTTTTCATTGATAATAACAGTTACATAATAATTTATACGTAGGAATATGAAATAAAAAGCCCACACTTTCCGGACACCTTCATGCTGATTTTTTTTCAATCTTGGTATCATTTCTACGTCGTTCGATATTGATCAATTTCCACATGGCATGAATTCAATTAGTTTATTGTTATTTTCTGCGATTGTTTATATCAGTACCCTTGGCGCTTCGTTGTACTTACTCCTGCATTAACTCCTTTATTCGTTTTTCTATGTTGTGAGCTTCCCGATGAAGGAAAATTGATACAAAATTAAGAGGTGACTGAAACATTCCTAGAAGAAAATCACCCAAGAGTATAATTGACTCATTCGAAAGTTGGTTGGATGCTTGATATTGAATTCAGGTAATGTTGTGTGTTTTCCATCTAATTATTTCATATGTATGTAATATCTAAAGGAATAGTATAGCTTATCAGTAGGGTAGTTGGCGGGTAGATGTTTTTATTTTGGGTTGATACAGCAGTTTAGTCACGAAATGCTATCTACCCCATAATATTGTATAATGTATAGTTAGTAATGTTAGGTCAATTTATGTTGATTTATTATTGTTTTTTGGAATTTTTAATAATTATCTCATACAGTTATAGGATTTTTAGGATAGTTTAGGTTCGCATCTTCCATATAGCATTCTATTTCATGTATAATTGGTTGGTTATTGCATCATTTTGGTAATTGTGGCATTCTGTTACGATTAAGCCGTGGTTACTTTAGTTAAAGAAATGTTAATTCAACCCTGTTTTGGACTTAGTGGGAGAGTAATTTCCATCAAATTGTGTATACATTTAAGCGTGTTCGTGTAGTAGTATTCCACACTATTTTTCAGCGTATATTGCTCGCATGTCCTGGTTTCTTATTCAAGTCAGTTGTTTGGTTGGTTACATGCTTTTTCCTCGTTCGTCATGGTGTTTAATGTATGTTTTGGGTATGATAGTGAATTGATCTTCTTGCTTTGTTATAACTCGAGAGATTTAGTATGTATCTTTTAGTTTTGTATATTCTCTGTACAGTTTATATCTTCGATGCAGGGTATTGGGTATTTTATACAATATCGGAATATAAGGATATATTCCATTTGTATCTGCAATGTAGAACATTATTTCAGGTATAATTTAGTTACATGTTGTTTATTTTTAATGTTCTAACCTGGTACAATGTTTGACGATGTTATTATAGATATAGAGGATCCCATTTGTTACAAACTCAGTCTTGTTGTTACTTAGTGTATGTTTATTGTAGGACCATTCATCAATGTTTAGAATTTAAAGATTAATCTAGGTAAAAGTTCGTTGTGTTTTTGAATATTTGTGTGAGTAGACCGATTTACTATAATGGATACCATAATGTAATACATTTTTGATGTGAATTAGAGAAGAGTAGATAAGCTTATTTAGCTATTTTATAGTTATTGTTGTTGTTGTTGTATGTTTTTTCCACGATTATCATAGGAATGTATGTTTAAGAGGTAAAAGTCCGTACTGCATCTTTGTGGGATTTCGTCATTGATCCCTAACAAGTGTATAGTGTAACGTTTGAGAAAACGATTTCCTGGATAAAGGGGTCCTGGTGTAGAGGTGATTTACACTGTTTGGTGGTCATTTGGTGTATTATGTATGTTCTTGTGGACGTCGATCTGAAGTTCCATGGGTTTGTTAGAAAGGTTATGCGACAAGCTGCTCATCACTGTAGTGGTTCACTTAAGTCATCAGTGAACAGAAGCCTAGCTTTTCATGGCCACACTCTTCGAGACTCATGTCAGCCCCATTCTTGACCACTGTACCTGTGTCTAGATTTTTGGTTATGTCCAGGATGTGACTTTGCTCGACGTTGTTCGGAGACGTTGGGTTAAACAGATGCATGGTATGTATTATGTCTGAGGTATTTTACCATGACTGGGTTTTACCTCTAAATTTGTTATATATCAGCGGTAGATTGCTGACAAGCATTGTGGAGCTCATTGTTATGACACAGTGGGCTTTGATTTTGTACTGCTAAAGGCATAGTATAAGTTAGGTATAGGAATTTGTTATAGATTCCAACAGGTATCGTAGTAAAAATAACATTATTCGCATTAACTCAGTGTTAAATGTCAGATATTTTCGGTATGACTATGTTATTAGTATACGATCTCAAGTCATAAACCAGATCACGTGGGGATATTGGAGTATGATTCATCATCTGGGTGGAGTAGGATACACCGTCTATAATAGGTAAGCATTGTCGGTTAGGGTAGAAGAGATACTCTTATTTAGCTAATTTTTATAGCTGTTGTTGTATGCTTCGATTTGTTATCATATGAATATGTATGTATTCGAAATATATTAGCCTAATTTTATGGAATGTTGGGTATAAAATACTATTTTTGGATGTAACGATCTACAATTTTGATATGTTTTATCTCTCGAATCTGGATTTGGGTCCGTTTCCATGTAGTCTTGGAAAGTTAATCTACCGAATGTGTGTAGAGTTAGTGTCAAAATTTCTTCAATAAACCAAATATACATCTCAATTATGTTATCCGCTCGCATGTCTTTACTAGATGCTTATTCCCGCATGTCATACTTTTATAAATGTTTGTGATACGTTTGCAGTTGTACACTTAGGAGTTTTTGATTAATCCATGCTTTTTTTATGAGATTGTGTTCCAATTCAGAATATCTGTTTTATATGAGCATTCACAATATCCACTGTAGCATTTTTTACTAAATGTTTGTGAATATCGCCGTAAACCTAACTCATCCTAACCTAATCTAACCAAGTATTTTTTTACCGTCGTCATACTTATGTTATGTATTTCTTCACTGATTTAAACTTCATTCTTATCAGATCTATCAGTTTGTCTCTGTAGTTTTACCAATCATAAGCAGATTGTGTG
>SDVV010005363.1:0-19291 GCA_016164225.1 Gammarus roeselii | reverse complement strand
TATATATATCATGGATGAAATTGTATTCATCATTTAAGAGACGGTATTCGCAGAAATCGTCATTATATGACACAAGCAAAATAAACTCGAAGAGGCTGGAAGGACGTGAAAGTTCTTCTACAATATCTGTGTTGGTGTTGGCAACCGACTGGCAATGACCGACAGCAATTGGAATTGGGTTTCTTTTAGATATATCATAATCATTGTCAAACTTTCCTTTGTAGCCGCAGATAAAGTTTGGAAGATTGGAAACTCAATGAGATTTGAAACACTAGACAATAGATTATTCCACTGATCCAATCGTAATTACAAGTTATCAAACACACAGTTTTGCTCAGAAAGGCGTATGTAAAAATAAGTAAACACAATGAACCTCACTTTCAATGACAAGCTGATCAACTTTCTGAACAAAGTAATCGAGAAAGTTAAGGAGAGAGTCAAAATTCCGTAAACAAGAACTTACGAACATCACGGGGTCAGGGGGAGTTTGGAGACCAATGCTAACTCCCGGTGGAAGGAAATGATGGGCTGTTAAGGGATAAATGTGTTAGAAGGACTTCAACGATTACGAATTGCGTATTTTTCTTTCGACTATTTGTGAGGTTGATTGCTTGGGACA
This sequence comes from Gammarus roeselii, assembly GCA_016164225.1. Classification (NCBI taxonomy): domain Eukaryota; kingdom Metazoa; phylum Arthropoda; class Malacostraca; order Amphipoda; family Gammaridae; genus Gammarus; species Gammarus roeselii. The sequence goes on along the minus strand of SDVV010005363.1, from coordinate 18,672 downwards.
CAACACTACAATTGAAAAACAACGATATTTAGTCCAGAAAGAAATTATTGCTGAATATAAACATAAAATTCAAAGTTGCAGGGGGTGACCTATTTCGCAAAATTAACGTCAATGTCTGTATATTAAGTGATAACGTTGGACCATCAAGTCAGTGAAGTGACATCTTTCACAGAGATCCTTTCTGTCTTCGAATTGACCCGTAGCATCGACCGTATCGGTCCGGTCAGTTCACTGATCAGTAACATGCTTTGTAAAACCCGTAACTCTGACCCTCAATACAAGATTTCTCACTATTTACCTAACATCCATCTAAAAATTCAATCCCGTCATCTGTCAATACAATTTGAATGAAGTTCGCTGCACAACATTCTGCAGAGTGGGAGTGAAAGAGAGAGAGAGAGAGAGAAAGATAGATAGAATGATAGATAGAGAGAGAGAGAGAGAGAGAGAGAGAGAGAGAGAGAGAGAGAGAGAGAGAGAGAGAGAGAGAGAGAGAGAGAGAGAGAGAGAGAGAGAGATTTTATGTTACAATCATATGTAATCAACTTTTTTCAGCTGTACAACAACAAGCTTGAGTGAGGGGAGACATTAGTGTGGAGGTATCGAGAGAGCGCGCAATGGATAGGCGTACTGGAGAATGATTGTGAATGGAGGAGTTTTGACGCTGGCCTCATGCGGTCTCCCGCCTTTGGCGTCTCGTTGAGATACATGATTAACATGAGCTGGAAACGACCAGGCAATTAAGACGCAGTCAAGGCCTGAAGTGTGTGGTGCGGGGTTCTGGCCCGACCTTCTTAAGCTAACGGGCTTACAATTCGTATGGCTGTGAGTGCAACTTGTCCTCGGGTTCTGTCGGATTCAGCCTCCTGTTTGTATCTGTATCAGTATAAAAACGTTGTATGAATCCCTGCCAACAAATGAGCCAAAATTATTTACTTTTAATCGGATGCATTTCTTACTAACGTCAACATAGATGCAAATATGATACTTGTATTGATATCCGGTCTCCAGTCTCATGCATCCGTAAACATTCACAACCAATACTTTATTTATTTTTTATTTTTGCCAAATACCTGACTAACAGACTTGAGTCAGAGTTCTTCTTTATTATTTTAATAATATAAATGTTATTGAAGGAAACTATTGTCCCTAGAAAGTACATCTGAGCTTGGTATACGCTCACCGATACAAAGATTACTGTTACTGTTCGATTCTCGGTGAGGGAGGTGATCTGTTTTTATCTGTATTTTTAAAACTTAATATAAAAAATGAAAACTATGTATAGTCTCATGATAATTCAGGGATGAAGAGTGACCATGAGCAATGTTCGGAAACAAATCAACATGAATTGCTTCGTGTAAGATTTATTCCTATATTTGGAAGGATGAATTGGTAATATTCATATAACCCATAGCTCGAAATTTGTAAAAATTTAACGCGTATTCCCATAATCCGGGAAACCGCTATAACCCCTAAGCGGACAGTGGCATTCACAAAGATGAATAAAATCACCTGACGCTTGAAAAGATCCACTCCGTAGCGTAATACCTGGTCGGTAATCGGTTGACAAGTTCAGAAAGGTTCTCCATTGAATACTTCAGGAGGCAGAGGAGATCACCAGAGATGCATATATTCTTTTGTCGAAAAATAAAACAAAATTCATACTCCCGGGTTCTTGCTTTCTGAAGGTTGAACTATACCAACAATGAAGCCACTTACATCAGCATATTCCCAAACTAATATATAGTTCATCAATTAGTTTCCACTGACCCAAAATTGTTTCGATTATTTCGTTATCAGTCAATACCGTTCTTATTATTCATTGCTCGAACATTTGTTTTCAGTTTTATTTCGTCGTTTTGTCACAGCCGTTGACCCATTTTATTTGACACTCACGCCATCTACAATGCAAAAATATTTGCGACTCTTATTAGCCAGTTTTGTGGGTTTATGTTGATCACGATAGATGGTTTGTGTTTGGCTTTGCTCATACTTACGTGCGCATCTGTATAAACCATTGCGATGTTTCAGCAAAATTTGTACCACATAAAAAGTAAATTTCATTGTTTTATTCTTATTTTATAAATAATTTTATGAACAGTTGAATTGGGAATAAAAACTCGGAATAAAAAAGACAGGTAAACATGAAACATCTTCAACACAGCAATTCAACACATGACTTGCCGTATTTATATAGGTAATATTTAAAATGAAAAGCGAGCATTTTGCTTCCAATCTGGCCCTTTACATGTATTAATGTTGATTTGTTGAATACACGGACAATTTCGACCAATATTCAAGGTGCTAACAATGTTTTGAAAGATAATACCTTAACCTCTATCACCATGAAACAAGAAGGCAAGTCTTTGGTATGAAATATTTACTTATCTTCGCAATCTTGAATTCTCAGAAAGCAGCGTTATTCATAAACTGGGCAGATTCTAAGCTTCTGAAAAAGCCGTTATGACTGATTTTAGGTTGACTGCCCTCAATTTCATTCCTAATATTGCTCAATTTACCGTTTTGATTGCCGTCAGCTCCTCTGTAATATAAAATGAAAGGAACCATAATATAAACAGTGCCTGACAACACGACGATGCAATATTGAAAAAGTCGTAGAAAACGAATCAACGTGTCATCGGGTCACCAGAAGTGTTTGTGAAGGCGGAGGACGATGTGGACATTGAAGAAACTGTGCATGATGAATTGAGACAAATATGTTTCCCTCAGTTTACGTTGACATTTCAACCGATTTAGACGCTGGCGAGACAATGCGGTCAATTATAAAGAAACTTTGACCGTGAGACATTTTGCGCCCGAATTAGGGAATGTAACAGATTTGTGCATTATTGAGTTACTTATATGAAGGCATTGCACTTGATGACAAATGAAGACATCATTTCTGGAGAGTCATTCGTTCAATTGTGATTAGAAACAATTCAAATGGAATATTCTTTCGTCCTTACACTTCACAAAGAAATGTAATTTAACAATATAGACGGACAATATCATTGAAGAGATATTTTGTTCAAGTTTCTTCCCAACAAAAACATTAGATACACACACTTACTTGTTTTGCCACACGGTTTGTATTGATGCAAATTGAAGCGATCTCTGCGTGGGTGAAGATCCGCAGTAGGCCTCCAAAAAATCCTCAGTAGGCCTTCCACATGTTGTTAAATTGTTTAAGAGACGTTAGTCAGGTACGAGAGACTGACTCGTGATTGAATGATTGCAAATATCAGAAAATGATGAGGGTATTATTGAAATCAATAATTGAACGGAATGCTGTTTATGAATAACATGTTTTGATATAGAATTGATGGTGATTATCATGCAGTCACATCGAAGACAAAACTTTTGAGGAAATTACAAAACGCGGGATGGTGCATATATATTTTTCCGCTGTGACACAGGAAAATGAGAGTTTGGTTCATGCTATGGAAAAGCTCCAATCATCCAAACTGCCGATGTTTCTGCCACTTGTTGAATGAATCCAGTTCATTTGGCGAGGCCCTAAATGATGGTACTACAACAAAAAATGAAGGTTTTGGCATAGTTCTTAGTCACTGGTAATGAATTCCAAGGAAAGCCTCTCACACACAGTGTTTTCTCCTGCACTCTCCCCTCCTCTTGCTGAAGTTAACTGCAGGTCGATTTTCCAAGAGAACAAGATGGAGCATGTGACATTTCTCCTTCAATAAGTGCGTAAATTATCAGCAATGACTGCATAAATTCCCGAAACTACCAAGTTGAGCTCCTCCCACTCCCCGACAATAAAAAAGGGCATTCGCTCGGCGGAAGAAAGAGTTATGCGGAGGTGACTGATCGAACTGTGATTTGTTCCAACGCTTGGACACAAAACAACGGACCGGACGGAGTCGTTATTCGGAAGTGACTGATCAAACGATGTGTGGTTTGTTCTAACGCTTGGACACAAAACAACGGACCGGACGGAGTCGTTATTCGGAAGTGACTGATCAAACGATGTGTGGTTTGTTCTAACGCTTGGACACAAAACAACGGACCGGACGGAGTCGTTATTCGGAAGTGACTGATCAAACGATGTGTGGTTTGTTCTAACGCTTGGACACAAAACAACGGACCGGACGGAGTCGTTATTCGGAAGTGACTGATCGAAAGATGTGTGGTTTGTTCTAACTTTTGGACGCAAAACGACGCACCAGTGGCACTATTTTTTGGACATATTCGTTCATTCACGTATTCCGTGAATGTTATCAATTCAGTAAAGCCCAGACACATACAGTAACAGAACCGAATTGCGGGGAAACTTGGATCGTCGCATTACGAGTATCAAGCTTATGATCATAGCCCGAGAGCCATGACTGGAAGCTAGTACCGCTACCCCACACAGGATGAAAAAACTGATTGAGTTTACTTATAATTTGTTTTCGTTTTTACTGTCAAGGCAGGATTTTAAAAATCAAACATATACCATCTATTCTAATAACACATTTTCAGTTTCCCTTCAATGCTGACTACGTTATTGAATCAGTAGAGCATTTATTTATTCAATTCATTCTGTTGAATTACATGAAAACTAAAACCGGTATATCAACCTTGTTGAATCTTTACATTAATATCCATCGTAATGTTCAATCTCAACCAATTTATTGAGTCAATATCCGCCTCCAAATTGCCTCCACCACTTTGAGTCACGGCGTACTCAGGCTCCAGACAGGCTAATGGATGAAGCCCGATCGGGAGGAGGGACTTGATTTTCTGTATTGAGATAACAATTGAGGTATTTCTTTCTTGCACTGATTGCAGCCTTATTGTCCGGAATATTGTTCTCAATGCAAATGAGTTTATTTTTATTATCAGCTCACAGTTATCTTTGAACATTGAAACGTGTTCACAAAATGCCTCATATGAACTGCATAACTTGCTACGCAACACTGACTTGAATCTGCTTGGTCTTGTCCACCGAACGGTGGCAAGATTGATAGGTTTGTGATTTTTTTTATCTATGTATCCATGTAAATGGCTTGTGGATGTCATAAATCAATTAGTTGAAACATATTTCACATGCATTTTATTTGGCTAAATGTTGATATGAAATTATAAGATTAAAGAAAATTGTATTCACAGTGATGACATGAATCACTAATAGATAATACCTGGGCATCTTAGGCGGAATCAATCAATTCAGGAAACCAACGCCTTCATTAACCATTGTAGCAAAGCCGAACCATTTGTGGAGAGAGTGGCGTAGTTTGTCTACCCCTGAAAGCGATTAGGTCCACACCCGCCTCAGGATTGTCACTGTCTCGGGGCAGCCAGCACTCTCAGATTCTTCGACACTAAGCAATGGATAAATTGATTGGAGGGACACTGACCTATGGATGGAATATTCAATTATGAGATGAGAAATTCAGCTCATATGAGGGTCTTTGACACATTCGTCAGAGAGCGGACTCGTATATAACTTGATGCTAATGGACAGATCATTCTATCAAATTTCGATATGTTAATTAATATTTATTTTGATTACTGTAAGCTTTACAGCACGAAGCGAGAGCATGCCACTTACATAGCAATAAACTAATTGTTGATACACAACGTGTCTTACAGTTCCTCAAAATCTGTTCATAACAAACCACAGTACATATCCACTTGTTAGAGGGATGAGCGACAACGGAAGAGCTGTTTAAAAATTCTATGTTCGTATAAAACGCCACTGAAATCCAGAGAGATGATGGGCCAGATATTCGCATCAGCGTATATTTGACGTCTGATTCCGTCACTTGTCACTAAGCTCCCATCCGCATCCGCATGTGGTGGATGCGGATATTATGGGAATGACTGAGCAAGTGTAACAGTAGTCAAATTTATAAAACATTCATAATTTTGTTGTAACACAAACTGATTTACTTGCCCGTTTAATAAATTCCATTCCTTTAATTTAATTAGCACAGCTTGTTATTGTAACCCAAACTTGGTAATCATGAAGATGAGGGCGAGATTACTTTGTATATATACAGTGACTATTTAGATCGATATCGTTGAAAATGGTCAGATCATGAGAATCATTTCCAACAGACACTAATAGAGCATCTGTCGCTGCCTTGCTACATTTACAGACAACAGCATCCTACAAGCCGATGGGCTCGTCACGAACAGATAATCCATACACTCTTCCCCTTACACTATTGAACATGCATACCTTTCTGTCAAGCAATGTGAACCGATTTATTCGATCATAATGAAGACACGAAGCAAGAAGTTCACTGCTTTATAATTTTAATTCTGAATCGATGTTAAGGATTATTTATTGAACAATAGTGAAGCTTGAATACAAAATGAAGGTAATTAATCAACAATTGTCTCCCACAGATTGTATTGTTTTTCCCGAGGAAGTTACGAGAAATGAAGCCGAGATGGAGGATCTATGTCTGACAATTTTCCTCGACCTGAGCGTCTATTTCATTTTTTCTAGCCGCGGAGGTTCATGACTCGTTGCTTATCGACAGCAGCAAGGTCACTTCCAACCTTGGTTTAGTTAAAGTTAGCATAATGACATCCCCTGGGCTGAACGATTAGTTTTTCTAGTTCCGGTTGGATCGTGAGTCAATCTCTCTCCCTCTTGCAGCAGACCAGAGCTTCGTGTCATCTTTGAAATTCGATAACTTGCATAGCAGCCCGCAACATGTCGTTCACATAGATGAGGAGGGGGACTAGACTTAGCCCGCCGCTTTGGGGCACCCAAGAAGTGACGGGGCACACTCGTTCTTTGCCTAGACAATGACGAATCTGCTGGTGCCCTGTTCACCAGGCGTGAATACAGCAAATTTATTCCCATCTTTTCATTCCCAGCTCTTAGGCTATGAGTAACTGCCTCTTGTGCGGCATATTGTCGAAGGCTTTTGGTAATATGTAAAGGAGGTCCACTTCCTTAAGGTGGTCAGCAACTTTGCATCATACTGCTTCTCCTGCTACAGAAGCCGTACTGATTGTGGTGAATCAAACTGTTGTTTTTTAGGTGATTGACCAGATAGTCACATGTCAACCTCGCGACGGTTTTTAAAACGACCCACATTAGACTGATCGGTCGAAATCTGCAGAACGATTGTCTGGAACCTTTCTTGAAAATTGCCACCGTGATATTAGCAGTTTTACTGTTTTCTCGGACCTCGTCACTCTTCATCAGTATATTGAAAGTATGGGACAGGAAACCCAATTGTGCCAGTGTTTACATGAGAACTCGTTTGGGGTCCATCGGGCACAGTTTAGCCCTTCTAGTTGCTGAACAACTTCCTATCGCGTGACCACAACGTTGCTGAGGGAAACTACACCAGCACAAACAGTGTCTTGTTCATGAATAGACCCACCAACTGCCATCACCGATCAAAAGACGCTTTTCATGTCCTAGGTGACGACCATTAGCAAATTAGCAAAGCACCAGAATCCCTTGCTATTTTACGCTCACTGCCGTTGCGATAAAGTTCCATGAGATATCTCTGACGTTCTGCTATGTTTTATATCTCGTGCGCTTGTAGGATTGGGACTGGATTGGGACTGGTTAATCTGATCGATTGTTATCCTTCAATCGTAGAGCACTTGGTTCGTCGCGTCGATTTATGGCTCATGTGACTTCAAGATTCCGCTAGAAAGTTCTTATTCTTTGGGGGAAATTAATTATCCCCATGGGTATGCGCCATCACAGGCTCGTCGAACTTTCTCCTTCAAAATACGGTAGCAAGTAGCTTCACGATGATTTTTGATCAAATTGGGCGCACTCTGTTGGTCGCGTAGCCGTCAACAATGCGCATAAAATAAATCTCAATGATGTAAACACTTTTTTTACATTCTTCAATTATTCCCGGGAAGAACGTTTAAATTGGTTTCCCAATATTAAATTTAAGCTATAACAGTTTAACAGTTTTCCTTACTCCTCTGTATTTAGCTACTTCATCGAGTTCAAATCTGAAAACATTCAAGCTGAAACACGATACTGAATTGTTTTTCACATGTCTTAAGCTAGTGCAGGGACCTGTTTTAGACAGACGCCACCTGCACTGCATAATCGATCACGTCAGACGAGGGTCTTTACTCCATTAGTCAAAAACATTATAGGAGAATACAAAGAAAATGCAATTTATTATTCACATCATCAATCCAAGTGATCACATGACAAAAATGATTCGTTCTAACTTATGCGAGATCGATCATGGACAGTTGCTTTTTGCAGTTGTTTTCTGCAAACGTAATTGTGACTGCATTGACGGCGAGAATATGTAACTACATTGAAACAATTTGTTGACAAATTGTCTCTCCCGAACATTTCGATCATCATTCTGGAAATGATTACTATCCATATCCTCACATACGGGCTTGATGACTTACATGCTGAAGTCTGGTCACAGAATCTCACGAGCACTAGACGTTCATTACCATTCCGTATGTATACCTCTATATTTGAATTTCTGGGCTTTGGGAAGTAGTCAAATTTCATTCAAAGAATACATGAGAATTTAAGTGTACTTTGAACGCGTCAACTTCTTTACGGTTAAAACAAATGAAGCGATTGTTTCACAAAAAGGTTTAGAACAGATATTGACTGGTACGACCACACTGGTAGGGTAGAAATCTCTCTGTTTACATATAAGACCATAAAACCATATGATACACGGATCAATTTCGTAACAAGCGCAAACGAAACGAAAAAGAACACTACGGAATAATTGGTGAAGGCAATCAATCTTCATGATCAACTGAATATATTTAATGTCCAGTTGATCTTTGAACTAAATATCGGATTAGCAAATATTCCAATCCCTGACGATGTATTAGCATCAATTGAAGATGAGCAGATCCCTACTCTCCTTGGTCTCGGGACCGTCCGAGGAACAGGCGACTGCAGTACGAAGAACTTCAGGATGTGCAACCACTGGTAAAAGAGGATGAAGGAAGTTCAGCGCAGAGAGCAGGTAATCGAGCTGTTGAGTGCGAAAGTAAAAAGGCCTCATTTCGTGCCCTGATCACAGGAAGTCAACTACAGAATTAGGTATCCTGGCTTCGTATATGATAAAGTCAAGTTTCTGAATTTAGTAGAGAAATTGTTAAAAAAATTACTATGACAGAACAGATTTAACCGCAGTATTAATTAACCGACACAAATAATAAATAATATTGATAACATTTGAGATAGTAATGGGGACAATCACCTATACGATTTTGGAGTTGAGAACAGTTCAAATACTGTCTCCTCATTCAAGTGCACTTTGACTTAGCTCATTTTATTTACAATACATTAACATAAATATATTACGTCCGCGTTGATTCGAAGTGAACACTAGTAGGAAGCGTACACTATGTGAAAATGTAACACAAAACCAACGGGCATCGAATGCAGAAGCGACTATCTTATTAATATTATTAATAGTCATTATGCCTATTTTTCAGTAACGTCATTGCAGCAGAGTACCGCAAAATTTTACTCCTAATTTTATACAATCGGCACTTGCATTTGATGCACTTTTTAATTACCATGACTGCAAAGAAATTGGTAAACGGCCTTCGAGTTGGGTAAGCACGACTTGAGCAAAGCAGTTTTCTCTGCACATTTTCTGATGACAGTAGTATTGGCGACTTGTTTCACTTCATGTTTGTCTAATAATAGAACTATTTAAATATTCTACATCTATTAACCAATAATATAAATGCTTATTTGCGCAGCCCGATCTTATTTATGGAGTCCCATTGCCGCAGCTTTAGATCTTTATTCCTGCTTTAAAATATTTTTATTCTGCTGCTTGAAATATTTTAACCTGCCAAGTAGAGGGACAATATTTCTTGACCCAATTATAATTTAATACTTTTTCCAGATCCCGAGGAAGGATCCGTTAGATTCTTTTATAATAACCTGTACTCTTTCAGACGTCAGGCAATCCCGATGAGACTAGTTTTTTTTCAGGCTTCCCGACGAGACTCGGTTTTATTTCAGGCTTGATTGTGGGCTCGGAAAACTTTTGTTTCCTAAATAGTGTGCCGTATTTATTGGTGGCAATTGTTCAGTTAGTTTGTTCGTCTTGAAGACTTAGTTGTCCGTCAAAGAAAATTCATGCACATATTTCATCTCTACCCTCACGGAAATGTTTGACCAAGTTGTGTGCCCTTACTAGGACTCGTCACCGTCAACAATGCGCAAAATGTAAATCTCAAATAGATTAACGTATTTCTCCTTATACTATTTAAATATTCTTCGGTCCAACGCCTAAAAAATGTGTTCCAATTTCAAGTAGAGCAATTATACTTGACATTTCTAATTTCACCTCTTCATTCAGCCACCGCAAACTGTACTAATGTAGTATCTACAGAGCTGCAACATGATGCTGCTCTGCTATCCTCTGTCCCAGGCCAGTGCAGGGCTCGTGTTAGACAAGCGTTACCTTCATTGTCCAATCGTACTCGCCTAATGACGGCTATTAAGCCAGTGTTCTAGATTCTAGAATAATATGAGAGGAAACAAAGAAGGATGATTTGTATTTCAAATCATCAATCCAATTGATGTAAGAATAATAACTACGAAATTTATGGTTTGCATCTTATCCATATGAGATATTGATAATGAACTAAAGAATTGTTAACATAGGAAATTTGAACAATACTCTACGGTATTCACAACGAATATTTCAGTATCTCATATAATTTAATTGTTTTACCAACACATTGTATATATTACGAGCCCATGAATTCAATACTACTTTTAGGTGTGACTGTTAATTAATGAATTTCTCAGAAAATTTAAACTAAATTGAATACTATGTTATAATTCAGGTTTTCCAATACAATTTCAGCTACTCGTCTAGATTTTTTTTACATTATTGTCCTTCCTAACGGGTTTGATCACTTATTCACTGAAAACTGGTCTCAGAATCGCTCGTGTAACTGGCTTTCAACAACATTTCGTATGTATGTTTCAACTTATGACTTACTGAACAATCATTGTAGTCACATTTACAGTTTTAAATATTATCAGCGTGCGCTGTCGATGGAAACATAATCGAAGAGGCCGATAATGAAACGAACTGGTGAAGTTCAGCAATAGTTGCAAGCTGGTCGACTTTCATGTGACACTCCACAAGTTACTTGATACCAAATGTGTGATGCCTCTTAAAAACATGTGAGCTGTAAACACAAAGCTTGTCAAATACATGTTTCGTGGATCTTCGTAAAGATTGTTCCAATATAATATGAAACATTGACGAAAAAAACTCTTATAAAGAAATTGAAACCAAGGGAAGCGATAGATTGAGAAGCACAACTGTAAATAGCCTACTCAGATGGCACACATCAACACTATAAACTATTTCATGAACCATTAGCAGACACACGACACCGACCAGCTGGCTGGCTGTCACATTAAGTAGTTCACTCTTAGTATTACTCGAATATCGAAAGCTATTGTAATTTCTGATCAATAAGTCATTGATTTATTCCACTATAGTTAACGTAGAAGATTGGGTTACTTCAACACAAACAGGATTCTGTATGAAACGGCAGGGGCTTTTTACACGTTTCCTGAGTAAGCGATATTCATTTTCACAGTATGGACACACGTCTGAATTTTCTGACAAATGTCCGGGTTTTCTGACCACTCAACGGTCTAAGAAACAATACGGGTCGGGATGATAGGCTAATTAATGGAAAGAACATGTGACAGATAAAAGTAAGAGTTAGATGATGATATATGTCTGAGTTTGTGTGTTCATGGACAGAGTTCCATGATTACTACATCACACATCTGAGGAAAATGTTTGTGAGTGGTTTGAGATTTTTATAAACTTTTGTTAGGAACACTTTAAAATTAAATCAAATAGTGATTGTTTATATGGCTTTACAAATGCAACAATACATTATTTCTGTTTGTAGAGGTGACCTCTAACCGAGAAATTTATACATGTTCTTTCAGTTCTACATATTGACGCATTGCGTAAAGTGATTTTTCAAAGAAATGCCAGTGGAGTCGGGGGCAAAATTTTAGTGGATAAACTTCTGCTTCTTAGTCGATGATTGCGTCATTTGACATTTTGACGGCGCTCTGTGGAATTAACCCGGCTCAGGCAAGTAGCAACTTTTGTTAATGTGACATAAAATAAAAAAGAGACATTGTTCAACAGAATATTTTGGTAGGATAATGATATCAAAGTCTCCAACACATTTAATGCACTCATTAACTATTTTTTCTAATCAAGCAGGTCTTAAAGAGAATATTACAGGTAGAGAGGCTTTTGATTACGTAAATATGAACTGTTTCGGCTTACAAATGATTGGATTGAACAGGTTGTTCTCACTACCTTTAATTTTTTTGTGTTGATAACGGCGCGTTCCATTGAGCGCCGCCCACATGTCAAATGCCCCAATGCGAAATATATAAATAATTGATATTATTACAAATAACTCATACATATACTGTTGGAAACGACCGACGAATCAACTGATTCAAATTGATAACTGCAAGTAGCAAGATGTCGTTTTTCTCAATTAACTTTGGACTAAATGTTTTCTTCGATAAAACTAATCATTGCGAAGAACTAATCTCGATTTATTAGATACCAAAATAACATCACAACTTGTATCAATCTAATTTAGGACGTAACAAAATTATTCGTGTGTATATTTGAATGGATTTCCCGGTTTTCCTTTGGACAAACAGTTAATGATCGATGTAGTTTCCACGTACGTCTGTAGTCTGAATCATATTATTGGATTGAAATAAATATCGGTTGGGGTATACAACATTTTTATTCTGTAATAAAACTCTCCTATTGCCTAATACATCACTAAATCATTGGAAAAACAGATTTTTGATAGCACCCGTTCTTAACAATGGATGAATGACACAGTCGCGAACAATTTGGGTTTGATCCAGACACTGATAAAGCACGCGAGAGGCGCTGTAAAGCTGTACATAGGCCATGTGAAATAGCACAACAAACGGGTCAAACTAGGCAGTTTGACCGTGTAAAGCCCGTACATACACAGGCCCTGGGAAACAGAACTCTTTCGGCGACAATTATGTCTTTACACGGTCACGGCGATAATCACAATTGTAACTCAATAAAACTGCACACGCGGCTCATTGTAGTTCAATAAGGTTGCATACAGGTCTTGCAAAATAAAACTCTTGCAGCCACGATTTGACTGAAAAAGCACAGTGACTTATTGTGCTGTGCAAAAAGGTTGCACAAGGCCAGTTGAAATATCACTTCTGTTCACCGATAAGGGTGCACACTGACTTTACAACTGCATGCTAGTATACGAAAGAGTGCAGCACCCGGGCACCAAAAAAGCAGCACGCTCTCGGAATAAATAAACTTCAAACGGGCATTGTGAAGCAGCAAGCTTATGGCTGAAAACAGGCAGCATACGGACACTTTGAAACAGCAATTTTGGGGCTGAAATAGGACTGCATACGGGAATTTCATTATTAGGCTGGGGTCAGCTAAATTTTTTTTTTTGCATCGACGGGCCTGCATTAATTAGTGCAAAAAAACATGTTTTCGAAGCTCGAAAGACCTCTGGCATCAAAGTGGTATTTAACTCGACCCGCCCATTTAAAATCTGCCCTATGTCGCTGATTTTAAACTGATTTTCATCGATTTCCTTGATCATCATGGAAATTAATTATGGGTTCATTGTTCTATCATCATTTTATTATTCATTGTGCTTGCATAATTTAGCGCTTAAGCGAAGGTCTAAATAATTATTATATTTCATAGGCGTTGATAAATTTAGTTCTCATTGTAGGTTGAAGTATACCGAATTTAATAATTTTCGTGTTCATATATAAGCGTTTCAGGGAATACTGATGCATTTCACTTTGTATGGAAGTATTTAAAATAAATTATTCGTATTCTCTAGTAAAAATGGTAATGTACCTCAAGAGCATTTGACAACTGAAATAAAATTGAAGCCTCGACAAATGTTTGGAAACCGGTACGATTTTGAAAAAGAGTTCTTGACGGGGTACTCGCTCCTTAAGTAGAGCCGCGAACTCAATTTTAATTGCAGAATTGACTTGTAAGATATTCTAAGCATATGAAAGGCAATATAAACATGGTCGTATTACATATTTTAAATATGCATACATATATTCATACACTTTAATGATGTTATCTAGATGACATAAATATGCCATGAGACATTTTTGTAACATCAATATTCGTATAATTGTATATCATATTAAAAAATATATATATAATGTATTCAGAATAGTTTTGTAACTATTAATGATTCATTCTCATTCATTTCCCATACACGTTATAAGACATTTGCAATGATATCACGTGGCTATTCTTGTGCATAGGAACGAACACAGATAAAATATGTTTCTTGAGACAAAGAATATATAAAAATTATTTTTTTGAATCGACAGTGAAATTATACCATCGTGGTGGATGGTGTCTCTGCCCGTATCTCCTCCTTCAAATACCAGAAAATCCCTTTCCTCACTATGGAGTGGCTTTTCGAGAAAATGGCGCATCCATGGAAGCCAAGCCCACAGACCAAGAGTTTGTTCAACTCTTGGTGACATTTAATGGAGATTTCAATTAAAGTACTATGACATGCACGATAAATGTGTCGGATAGAAATAGTCTACACACGTAGGCATGAAACGTTATGATGGGGATATCGACTGAAATTCACGAATAAAAACGTGCAAACGGGGAAGAATTTATTGCTGGATGTTAGTTCCAACCAATATCTTCCTCTAGACCTACAAAACACTGACCGAACAGGTCATCAATTAGTTCATTTTTGGTGAATTCAAGAAAGTATATGTTCCATGCAAGTTTTACTGTATAACGTAGCTAATATTAGTGCTCAGCTATTTGATTAATTTTCTTCTTGCTTGAAGCAGGCGTTGAGGAAGAGATGGTCATGTGTTGGGGAGGGTCTGGTTACCATGACGCAGCTGGGTTAGACGAGTTACACTGTCGGGCCCTGCTGCTGACACTGATGTCGGACGTACCTCATGACCCGCGGTATGTTGCGGAGTTCCTTGGTCGAACCCTTTAGAGCTAAAAGGCTAAGTTAGGGTGAATGTGACTGTATGAGACTAGTGTGAGGCGCTCCTTGCCGTCGGCAAGCCACTTATGTGAGGGATTCGGCCCAGTGCCTGTGTATGTATCCTCATCTGATGAAGCCTTGATAACTCTTGACTGAGGATATGTTTGCTGTTTTATATATATTGTAATACATTTTTTAAATGAATTGAAAAAGTTGACGGACAAGACTGATATATTACAAGTCATTTAGTGTTGATATTGGTGCAATGAGAACGATTGAAATTGGTCAAAATTCCACTTGATCTCTCAAAGAAATTCAGCACAATTCTAGCATGATCCAAACTCGACCAGCGGAGGTGAAGAACCGGCCGGAGAAGAAATGTTTAACTGCTCTAAACATTCTCAACCAAATTACTGTGTTGTGAACCCATTTAGGCAGGCTTCTGAAGGATAAAAACAACACCGGAGTTATTTTCTTCCTTTTTTCAAAGGCGATCAGGTGATTGAGGAGCGATTCTGCAGGAAGACAAACAATAACGGAAAAATGCTCTCCTCCTTGGATAGGAGAGATCAGGTGATAATGATATCGCAATCAGGAAATAGAGAAAACGAAACATTCATGACAGAAAGATGTATTAATATAAAAAAAAAGAGCGAGAGTAGCGTTTTTTCCTGTATTGTATGTTCTAATTGGCAGTATAAATACGTGCTCGCGAATAGAGTGAACACTGTGAACGGCTTATCAGAGTGAACGGAATTGGGCACGGGGGGTGGAAATAGGCACTGTGGACTGAATTGTCCGCTCCAGAGACACGTCTCAGCCGATTTATATGATAATTATTCTTATATGAAATTGTTTGAACTAGGTCTATAGATTCATTTGCTTATCAATATATCACTGCCTATGATGAGGGACTAATAGAATGGAAACCTCTCTCATAATTTCCTTCAATCTGAGATAGGTCTACCCCCTTGCACTACACCCTCTGCAACCGTCGCAAAGCTCAATTATTAATGTTCTAGCATATATTTGGTAGGATAATGATATAAGAGCACCCAATACATTTAATACACTCACTTACTGGTTTTGTTCAGTGTGCCCTGAAAAAAACGTTCAGGGAGATCCAAGCGTACGATATTCCTAAAATATGAACCGAAACATTTATTAAGGATCTATAATCTATTCCAATAGGGTTCTTTTCATGAAAACCAGCAAAAGCAGACATTTCTCGGTCAAGGTCGCCGTTAATCACCAAAGATTTATGTGCTGTTTTAATTTCCAACATCGTCTGCGATGTATCAGCAGCAAACACGGTAATTTGTTTCAAAAATGACGGATACAAAGATGTACAATTATAAAACATCTAGGTTAATGTTGGGTATATCTTCACGTGCTTCTCTAACTGCGCCAATAACGCAAAGACCATCCTTCTACTAATATCCACCAATGGGTAGCTTGGTCTTACTGAACTATCTCCAATCTAGCGACGATTTATCGCGGCCAAAAACAGATATGTTCATCGATAATAGAGGCGATAATGTGTGACGATGAGGATGAACGAGACTGTAAAAAAGTTTGGAGGGGCACGGCCACCAATGGATTGGATCGACAACCTCTATCTCGAAAAGGATTTCATCCAGCAGGGGACCATTTTGCATAGCGAACACTTTGCATGACTCGGAGTATAAAGAAAGATGCGGCGACATGACTTGTGCCTGCTCAATCGAATTTCCTTGATAATTATTTCAATAACATTCTAAGATACTTTCGGGCGATGAATTTTTAATGTCGAACAGCTTGCGAGGAACGCGAGTGCCCTGGTATACAGAGACACGTCCTCAAATTGCCAAACGAACAAATCTGTGTTTGTTAAACAATGCATGAACAGTTCTCGAGCACTACAACCCTGTACTAAGGACCGTACTGGATGACAGTTATAATAGACGGATATAAATGCGTAATCCCGTTCATTACAGTCTTTTCGGTTCGCATTCAGGTAAACTTTACAAGCCATTTTTCCACGTGATCGACACCTAAAAGTTGCCACCTTCCATAGTTATTTCATCACAAATATCTGATTTTAGTTTTGGAGATTCGCAATGTGGCTGGACTTGAGCGCAAGTTCGTCGGAAGCAATCCATTTGTTTAACTTCCCAGTTTATGTTCGGTGTGTCCTTCTGAATATCCTGTCTGTAGGAGTGACTCTCGGACGAAGAATTATGTTTAGCTGTTGCAGCAAGCAGTTGGCAACTGTTTGTGCGTACGAACACATTGCATTCACTCCTGCCAATGAATTGTAATCGACATTGACGGAATACAAACAATAGGTGGATACTTTCATTTTCATATCTACTGATTCATAAATAACCTGCGAGTACGTATCAGTAGTAATTTATTTATTTCAGGTCATTTTAGCGACCTGAAATATGCCCACGAGGAATTAAACGCGTTGTGTGCGATCGCGAGACAACGACAAAGTACGATGATGAGATTAATTTTCCTGGTCAGAAGTTTGACGAATTGACGAATTATACTTAGAAACTACGTGCGAAATCATTATTGAAGATGACTGGCCAAACTTTTCAGCAAACAAAGATCAACTAAGTTTGTACAACCTGGCCAACCAAGTATGCTTTATTTACCAGTTCTATATTATGAACTGGTCTTTGTTTTGTTAGTGTAAGCCTGGGAGTGGGAAGGTCCTCGGGTTGTTTACCTTGAACCTTGAACAAGACTTTACGCTGTGAAGTCCGATTTGTTTTGATGAATAGTTTAAGCATGATTGTCTCACATACCTCAGAACTTTCCTTTAACAGAATTTATTCTTATTTATGGTGTTTTTGGCGTTAAAAGGGTTGCATTTTTCTTCACAAATCCACGTTACGTGTCATCGATTCAACTTTACATACAAAAATAAAATCAGTCACGAGATAGGCCTTCAGAATTGGTTTATGTTTCTATGTACACACTGAAATTTAGAGTGTAGGTCCGGATTGGGATAGTAACTGAATTTTGATCGTATCCTTCTTCAGATCACTGATGCGGGTTTGAATAGTGTTTTCTTGATTAATTTGGATCAAACAAGCAACGAGTACGTACATATTTGAATTAAATCATACAACTAGATTTATATGGATTATGTTGATTTTATACTTTAAATATGGCAACCTTATTCATCAATATCTAAGATACCGTGACATCAGAACCTCGTGAACAAAAAACCTTTGTACACTTGATCCATACAACGATTTTATTTTACAATCGGCAGGCGTTGTCAGGAAAATGCCATCAAGGATAAAGAGTACGCAGCCGGAAACACTACAAAACAGTTCATTAGCGGAGTAAGAGCTGCCCTAATGGTCTTTGCAACCAATAATGAGTCACCTTAATGTGAGCTCTATTGGCTCATCGATCCGCCAATAGCAAGGGGCTCCGGGCCACAGTGGTTCAATGGTTTAAGACTGGAACTGATTCTTGTGAAATGATTAGGTAATGAGACATTCAAAAGAGAGGGAGGTGTAAAGAGACGATTGGTTATTGGTAACCCAATATATTGGGTTCTGCTAAGGACTAGGGTAGGGGAGGGAACAAAGCTCACAGCGGAGTATGGAGGCCGAATCTTTGCAACATATCATC
>SDVV010005362.1:0-19292 GCA_016164225.1 Gammarus roeselii | reverse complement strand
TATAGAGAGAGAGAGAGAGATATAGAGAGAGAGAGTGAGAGATAAATACAATTAAATTAACTATTCAAACATTGATACCTACACAATTACATAGTCACATATCAATCTCGATCGTGACAACAATGAGTATTCCGGTCATAGACTTGCTTTTGGAGCATGCTCATGCCAACATTGCCTAGCACTTGTTTATTCTGTTTGATATTATGTTGAGTTAGTTGAAGCCATCCTTACCTAACCATGTCGATGGTGAGGTAGGAAGGGAGGCGAGTGATGAGAGACTTCTTAGTGAAGATAGCGTCTCTGTCCAGCTTGGGAGAGTGTTTGGTGACATTTTCCTGTGCCACAGATAAGAACAGTCTCGGTGATAAGGTTGCTACAAAAATACTTAAATTTGACACACAGTCGTATGAACTTAATGCGTGACATCTATGACAAGCATTTACTCCTAGAAGTACAACCAATTTACCTACGAAACTATGTTGAAGATGGAATCTCTTGTTGCGTATGCATGTTTGACCCGAGATTGTGTATACATAGTAGCCGTCATCTTACGAATGAAACTTAGCTCACAACATAACAAAATATAAATATTGGCCGCCACAGTAGAACAAACATGTCTTACAGCATCATCTGCTACTTGAGAAAAAATGTCGATATGAAGACTGTATTTAGTCATGATAATTGACATTTCCTCTGAAAACGTGAATTTCTTCAATAAGTATACAATATTTGGTAAAATTTCTCTTATATGATTTCATCCCCAAGGAATCCGAATCATCCGTCTGCTAATCTATAGCATCGTTATTATCTACAAAACAAACGGAGGAGCAAAAAAAAAGAATGCGTCTGTCTCGTGTGTCGGGTTTTTGGATAAATCAACAAGTTGGTATTTGAGATAAATTTCTGATTGCCTCACTGAATTTCCCGTCTTTTGCTCCCATCAGTAAACATCAGAAACTTTATACCGGACGGATAAACGAAAATATGGACTCGAATCTGCACATTTCTTCACTCCTGTGCATAACCTGTTTGGAGAACAGTCAAAAAAAAAAAAAAAGATATACAAGTTCTGTCACCTTTTTCATCTTCAAAACACTCAAATACTTCGCGATTCAAATTTGGTGGGGTTCGAACTCACAATTTAGTCACAGCAATATTTCAACAACGGGAAAAATCGTGAAAAACAAGTCATTTCACCGGGGCGAGAGTTAACAGTGGTGCTTCCTGGCGCACCTCATGATAACATTTCCATCCATTATCCCGCGGCGAGGGTCAACAGTAGTGCTTCCTGGCTCACCTCACGATTACATTTCCATCCATTTCCCCGGGGCGAGGGTTAACAGTGGTGCTTCCTGGTGCACCTCACAATTACATTTCCATCCAACGGCATCATAGAAAATGAAATCTTTAAAAATTGAATCTTATTCAATCAAGACTTCTTACAGCAGCGCTTTCCAATACTTTCAGTGGCGCTTCCCTGCTTGCAAAGAACTTATTTAAATTAGGAATCGCTTACACCAAAAAAACAGAATTCGAGTTCCGAGAACACTTGTTAAACCGTAGTACTCACCTGAGCGATTTTCCATTTATTTATTGCATGGCATTTCATCTTTTTAATTGATGGACGAATTTAGGATGGTTTAAAACTGTCTAGCACAACACCATAAGTAGTAGCTATTCATATTTTAAAATGAACATAGAATGTGAAACATGTTTGTGGGTCTCCACCACACACAGAGTTCATAAATGATGTATTGCTAGTTATGAATACTTGATAATGGTAGAAGTCTTAGCAATTTGTTAAAGCTTAACACTAAACAGACTGACGTAAACTATAGCTATACACTTATTCAGAATCAGGGTCCGACATCTTATCGAATGATATGACCATGATGACGCAGTTTTAAGAAACGTTTTCTGTGAAACAATGCCACCCCAACTAGGGCTGGGAGACAAACACGTGCTAGCTACTATCAATAAGGTGAACGAGAACAACAAGGGTCAATAAATGTGAATCAATTTCAATCCACTCAAACGCGGTTTTCAGATGTTAACGCGAAGAAAAGTACTAGAGCTGTTAAGTTGCATTTTGTAGGGTTAATTATTAACTTGATATTTTATCAACCAAGCTACATTTGAAGGATTCTTCTCCCGCACCAACCGTGAGCCTGGCAAGCAACCCGGTGTGGAGGTACTTGACATCGGTGCTGATGTGACACGAGAGCTGGTGGAAGGTGGAGGCAGTGGTGGAAGGTGCCTCTCCACCCTCCTCCGCACAGGTCCACACGCTTTCTAACGCTCCACTCATCAGCTGCTCCACCAGTGACCCTCTGTAGGACAATACGATCCGGATAACAAAACAACACCGATAACGGATTTCAGCAGTGACTGTCTAGCTCTCTTATTCACGTACATACACTTATTAGACTATTAAACGGACTACAACTCGTAGACCGCAGATTCTCTTAGCCACACCAATGCTTGATCTCCGCTTTACAAGTGTGTTTTCTGGAGGTGCGATGATGCCTCGTTTTCTGTCAATACCGATACCAGTTTTTGACCTGAGCAGATACCGACACTTCCGATCCCCAAAAAAATGCGATGCCGACACTTCCGGTACCAAGAACTGCCGATACTTTGGCCTTATATATCAAATTAATATCAAATTTATTTAGGAAAATATAAATACTAATTGAATGAAATTTAAATATATCAAAGCAAAGATTCATTGATAAATTCAAAAATTTATAACTACAGTTCTCAACCATGGGGATACGTCAAATGCGTGGCTATATGGTGGTCCTGATTTACCAATCAACACAATAAGCAGCAGATGATAAATGCGAATTTTGACTTTTCAAGTTGAAACCATCTATAATACTAATAATGTTATATCAAAGTATCGGCAGGCATTGCAAGTTTTTGCTGTTAGCTCCGAAATTTGTAAGTGCTGGTGCACGTCGCATCCCCAGTGTTTTCTAGAAATTGTGATGAAAATTGTTGCTTCCTACACCAGACGTGGATGAAACGGTTACAGAAGTATCTTAATACTCGAAAATAAATACAAAAACCGCTTTAGCTTTGAAATATATAGAAAACGTCAATATTCAAAAAGAATACCGTTCAAAATGCGATTCTCAAAGTACATGATAAACGGTTAAAAAAAGCAAAATGGTCAACCTAACAACCACCTGTTCGTCTAATGATCTGAGACTAGCGATGACTTGGCGGACGGGATCATCACTGCCAACATCCCACCCACCCACTATCGTATGAGCAACAACACGGTTGGAAATTTATTTAGCATGCTATCAAATTTCCCGGTCCCACGAAGATAGAGGGTAGCGGATCTGACCTAAAGCGCTGGTCCGTCTGCTGCTGTTCCTTAGGCTGTAAGCTGTCCTGCAGTAGCCGCAGCAGCTCCGTCCAACACTCGGACGCATCCTGCTGCATGAAGCCACCTTGAGAACCCTGCTCGGCGAACCTGCATAGACCATTATATTAGAACTAATTTCCTTGATCATCTCATACAATTGAGTTATTGATGTGACGGATCAAAAATACAGGCCCCTGAGAACTATTGGCCACAACATTTTGGTGATGGGGCACAGGTACAGGTGAGTATGCGAATGTCGTTTACACATCCGTAGGAAGCGCAACTGGTTGGTAATCATACTCATAAAAAGTGGTCAAAAATTGAATGCAATTTTTTATTAGACTACAGTTAGGTTCACTACAGCGTTAAGTCAATTTTCTTAACACGGCGAATGTCAAATGAATGCACGGGTGTCACAGGAAGTACACGAACCCCTAAATTGATGAGGCCATGTGCTCCCAAGTACTCCTTGGGTGGCAGCAAAGAGGATTAACTCTCAACCTGCCCTGCTCAAGGGCTCCAAGGACTCGCAGTCGTCATTAAGTTTCAACAACGCATAGGGGAAGATGAAGAAGACACAGGAAGCAGGAATCCCATGCTTGAGATCTACACTCGGAGTTGGGAAACGCACGCATCAGAACATGAAGAATGGAATGAAGGAAAACGCGTTGTCGTAGGAAAAAGCTCCATGAAAAAGAGCAACTGGGCTGTTATTAGGCACACGGAAGGAGATAAGTTGAAACCGGGGGAGGGGGATATGCGTGCTATGCAGGTTTACGTAAGGAGGTGCGCCCCAACAACTGCTGAGGGGAAGATAAAGAGACAGGAAAGGAGGATCCCATCCATGAAATATATACTCAGTGAACGGAATTTCACGCATGAGAACAGCAAGAATAGGAAGAACGATCTTGTTCCAGAAGATTAGACGCACAAGCCAGCGCAAGATTGCTACGCAACAGGGTGGAAAATATAGTTGAAAGTCTCCAGGGTCTGGAGTACGGTAAGTACAGATACAGACACTAGGACGAAATCCCTCAGCAAGGGACGTGGCCGACGGCAAGGCGCACCTCACACTCGCACACCTTAGCTCTTTTGCGCAAGAGGGTCCGGCCGAGGACATTGAAACACACCGTCCGGGTTATGAGTGCGATTCGAGGACAGCGTCGGCAGCAGGGCTCGACAGCGTGACTGGTTTACCCCTGCCGCGTCATGATGACCGGGCCCCCCCGCCCACGACCATCCCGTCTCTCAACGATATGCCTAGGGCGGGAAAGCACATCAGGGCAGCGTCAAAACTCATCCGTTCACTATCATTTTCCACTCAAGTCTATCCAGTGCACACTCTCTCGCTACCTCCACACTCACGTCTCTCTTTCCTAGAGCATCCTTCACACCATCCATCCACCCAAACTTCGGTCTCCCTCTAGGCCTACGTCCACTCGCCTCTGACTTCAACACCTTTTTCACCTATCTCCCATCATCCATCCTCACCATGTGCCCATACCATTTCAGAACACGTGAATCAACTCTGTCCTCTAACTTCTTCACCATCACCGTTCTCATGCGCACCACGTCGTTAGCGAATCTGTCTCTCACCAGCACTCCAGTCATGCTCCTCAAAAATTTCATCTCGAAAACATTCAACCTTCTTCTCTCCTCTGCTCTCACCCCTAAATCTCAGCTCCGTACAGCACAGTTGGCACAACGACACCCTCAGAAAGCCCCCTCTTTGCTTCCATACCCAACGACCAGCAGCTCATTACGCTCATCAGTGCACCCAACACTTTACATCCCTCCTTCACCTCAGTTTCCACTAATTCCGTCTTTTCCATATGGGAGCCCAGATACTTAAACACTCAACTTATTCCAACAAATCTCCATTTAGAAGGACACTAATTCTGTTCGGATCGACAGTCCTCGAAAAATTCATTACTTTACTTTTACCCACGTTCACTCGAAGCTTCCTCCTCTCACACACTCTACCAAACACAGATACTAGCCTACATAGCTTCTCCTATGAATTCTTAACCGGGGCCCTATCATTCGCAAATAGCAACTGGCTAAGCTGCGAACTCCGCCCATTCGCTTCGAACAGCTCCAAGCCACGACCTAGCACACTCGCGTTCACCTTCCTGACCACTTCATCCATATAGATATTGAGCAGCCAAGGAGACATTACGCAGCCTTGTCTCAGTCCCCCTTTCACTGAGAACCAATCACTCACCCCGCTTCCCACTTTGACACGTGCTCGGCTGTCAACATAGAAACTCTGCACCGCTTTCAACAAATGCACGCCCACTCCATACAAACGCAACACCCTCCACAGCGCTTCACTATCAATCCTGTCGTATGCCTTCTCCAGATCCACGACCGTAAGCCCAGAACACGTCTTTTCCTTCTGCAAGGTACTTCTCACATACCTGTCTCACTGCAAAAGTCTGATCGGAGCACCCTCTACCACTCATAAAACAATACTGCTCCTCTCCAATTGCGCAGTTCGTAGTCTCTAATCCTTTTAATCAGCACTCTCCCGTAAAACTTACCAATCACACTTAACTGACTGATACCTCTCGAGTTGCAGCATTCATTTCTATCTCTTTTGCCCTTATACAGCGGAACAATGCAGGCACTGCGCCACTCAATTGGTACCACGCCTGCCACTAAACACAAGTTCAGTAACCACACCAACCATCCGACAATCGTTACTCCACCCTTCTTCAGGCACCCGGTCGCAACGCCATCCAAACCAGGGGCTTTGCCTGCTTTCATCACCTCCACCGCCTCCTGCACTTCTTCCCTGGTAATGTCCGCCACAAGTCTTTCTCCCAAAACTGACATCCGAGCACCACCACCCACAGCAACAATGTCAGCCTCTCTGTCATCCTCGACATTCAACAAGTCATCAAAATACTCGGCCCATCTCTTCCGTACATCACCCCCTTTCCAACAACAACTGGCAGTTTTTATCTTTCACCACTTCCTCCTTTCCGGTCTCTCCCTTTCTCACTCTCTTCACCTCTTTTTTGTTCTCCTCAAACTTCTGGCACAACCGTCTGCTCCACCTGGCATCGGCTTCCCTTTTGGCTCTCCTCACCACCCGCTTCACCTCGTTTCTCTTCTTTTTATAGCCTTCATATGCCACCACCGACTTCACATGCAACCACTCATCAAACGCTCCTCTTTTCAGTGCCAGTTTAACCTCCTCGTTCCACCACTCGCAACCTTTCCTTCTGCACACGCCCACACGGCGCACACCACACACATTCTTCGCACATCTCAGCAACGCATATCTTAACGTACCCCATTCTTCCTTCACATCTCTCAGGTCCTGTCCTCTCACGTTGTCATATTTTTCTCTCAACGCCTGTTGGAACTCCTCAGCTCAGCTTCTCACATTCAGTTCACTCACTTTCACTACCTCTCTTCCTCCTCTCACTCTTTTGTTGCTCTTCCACCTCTGCTCCACAATTAATCTAGCTTCCACCAGCTGATGGTCAGACACTCCTCCACCCTCCCCTCTCAACATCCACACATCCAGCAGCCTCCCCACCACCCTCCTCGATATCAGCACAAAATCCATCAGCGCTCTCTCCACGCTCTCTCGGTAAGTGAATCACCAAAAATTAGATAATGGCATCTGAGATGGTAGCTTTTGTTGCTAAAAGGGCGTCGGCAATTTAGCCGTGAGCTCAGCAGTAAAAACGGACGATGATGGCGGAAGTCTCCAAGCAAAGACACACTCGTGGATTACCACTGCACAGCTCAAAGCATTGTCGTCCTTTGACCCAACCCAACAGTGAAGTCTACTATCAGCGTGGTGAGTTTCCGCATGAGGAACAAAAATAGCTAGAAAATTTTGGAAGGGAACTGCCATATTGTGGTACATGTAAGGGAAACAGGGCTCGCAAAAATGTTGCAATCAAATTGGAGGTCAATTTGTTCATATCACCGGCAAGGCTGGTCCCACCGGTTTCACATAACTGGCTCACAACAGGGGAGGAGCAAAATGCTTCAATGCATATGTTGAGTGCAGCATTATGGAAAAGATCTAATATAGTGAGGATATTAGGTTTGGCAGAACCATAGACGACGCTCCCATAGTTCAGTTTAGACCGGATGGGAGCGCGTTGCAGGCGAAACGATGTTCTGTCTGTAGCGCAGATGAAGTGCAATGCGATCCAAAGAATAATAATTTGATGTATACAGTTTAATTTGAGCTGTTGCACATGTTATTTCAAAGTTAGATACTGGTCGGACAGTAGGTTGGAATGGGATCATTTGTACATTGAGTCCGAAGTCCGGTTCAGTGTTTTTACGGGACAGATGGATGTGGAGCGCACATGTTTTGCATTTTAAAATTGAAAGCCTCGTCCGTCCAGGCATCACCTGACGTTGGAGTTGAGGCACGACTGACGCCGATGCGTAAATCATCAAGTATCGACGCATGAGGAAGAGAGGAAGAAGCTTTGAGTGAACGTCGGTAAGAGTAAAGTAATGAGATGCTCGAGGAATGTTGATGCGAGCAAAATTAGTGTCACCCTAAATGGAGAGCTCATGGAGGAAGTTCAGTGTTTTAAGTATCTGGGCTACCATGTGGAGATCACTGAACTAGTGGAAACTGAAGTGAAGGCGCGAGTGAAGGTAGGATGTGAAGTGTTGGGTGCACTAAAGCGTGTAATGAGCTGTAGGACGTTGGGGATGGAAGCAAAGAGAGGGCTGTATGAGGGTGTTGTTGTCCCAACTGTGCTCTACGAAGATGAGGCTTTGGGGGTGAGAGCAGAGGAGAGAAGAAGGTTGAATGTATTCGAGACGAAATGTTTGAGGATCATGGCTGGAGTAATGCTGAGAGACCGGATCACCAACGACGTGGTTCGAAACAGAACATGGATGGTGAAGAAGTTGGAGGACAGAGTTGATTCGCGTGTTCTGAGATGGTTCGGGCATATGGAGAGGATGGATGAAGGGAGATTGGTGAAAAGGGTGATGAATGCTGAGGCGAGTGGTCGCAGGCCTAGAGGTAGACCGAAGTTTGGGTGGATGGATGGTGTGAAGCAGGCGTTGGGAAGGAGAGACATGAATGTGGAGGTGGCGAGAGAGCGTGCAATGAACAGGAGTGAGTGGAGAATGGTTGTGAATAGTTGATTTTGACGCTCTTGGCACCCCGCTGTCGGGGGGGTCGTGGGTGGGGGGGGCCCGGCCATTATGACGCGGCGAGGGTAAACCAGTGAAAACTGTCGGGCCCTGCTGCTGACGACGGATCCTCGGACTGCACTCGTGATCCAGAGTGTATGTTGAGGAGGTACCGACCGGACCCTTGAGCACAAA
Organism: Gammarus roeselii; assembly: GCA_016164225.1. Classification (NCBI taxonomy): domain Eukaryota; kingdom Metazoa; phylum Arthropoda; class Malacostraca; order Amphipoda; family Gammaridae; genus Gammarus; species Gammarus roeselii. The sequence continues at coordinate 10,591 of SDVV010005362.1, read as the reverse complement.
AGGGCTAAGTTGTGTGAGTGTGAGCGTATGAGGTGCGCCTTGCCGTCGGCCACCCCCCTTTCTGGGGGATGCGGCCTAGTGTCTGTATCTGTATCAACGCATGAGAAAATAACCATTCATTGAGGAAGTGATTACTCCCGTTGTTGTGCTAGTTTAGCCCCTGCGCACTAGCAAACCTTGGCACTTTAATCTAGCACTCGATACCCACAGACACGGGCGTGTTGAGACAGTGGGAGGTGGTAGGAGATGAAGGCGTTACCGGCTTAGTGGTGAGGTTATGTTTCACTGAAGAACGAGTGTATCTGACATTGGGAATTTGGGCCAGAAAAAAGTAGAGGATTAAATTCAAGTCAGTGTGGTTTTGTTTACACAGTCTCCATTCATTAGGTCACTCACGGCCAGTGAGCTTTTACTATGGTTCTGAGTCAAAAGAGTAGTTTCCGGCTGGGTCATCATTGTACAAGTCCGAGCCCGTGTTTTTTGTGCTGGTCAGCGACAAGAGAGTCTCCGGTTTGGAATGTTGGAGGTGTGCCTGGGCGAGGTAGTGACGGAAGGTGCGGGCAACTAGGGTGCGTTAAGTTCTTATTCACTTGGCAAGCAGGAGTGATAGGAAGCGGAGAATTCTTATTTACCTGCAAGGCGGCTGGGGGGATTTGATTTGGACTTCATTTGCACCAGAGCCTCAACGCGATTAATCGCACACTCCCCAGCAGGGTACGAAGATCATTGATACTGGTAGGTTTGTACACCTCTGAGTGCAAAACGATAATCTGTTAATATAGATGCGTTTAAATCTATTCCGTTCATGAATGCACCAGCCAGCCTATATAACACAATTGAAGAATCATTATTTAACCCTGACAAGGTGTCAGGGTTAAATAAAGATACTTCAATTGTGGTATATAAGCAAGCTGGTGCAATGATATTATGAATAGATTTAAATGCATCTACATCAACAGATTATCGATTCGGCGCCTTGTGGGGTGGAGAGGCCACCGAACTGCACAGACATTTAGGTTTTGCACAGCTTCGTATAGTCCGATATGTTTCTCAAAAGCGATTAGCTTTTTCCGGGAGGTTAGGTCAGTGAGCAAGCTTTGTAGGTTGCACGGGAGATCTAAGAAGGCTGATCAGTGAGTGTTTCACGCCCATTGCCAACTGGTGGCAGCAGGAGCATGGTGGCACGTCCAGAATCACGTTACATCCATTAGGGGTTGTGAGTTATCCAAGTGTGTCCAGTGAACTAGTGGTTCATTAACACTTGGTCTCTTATGTTGAAGAATTTGGTTTCCCCTCGTCCAACAGAGGGTTCAACTGAAAACATTTTCTGTGCACTTCATAGTCACATGTATGTCATTCTATCGGGATGTTATATGGGAGTTGATGATATTGAACCAGTCTCGGTAATGTATAGTGTTGACTTGTTCTCGATGGGTGGACGCCAGTTTAGCAAGGGAATCTGCAAGAACATTTCTTCTTATTTGCCCGTGTCCAGAGATCCAGCCGAGTACACATAGGCTTCTTGTGGGAGGGTAGCCAAAAGTGAGGTTTTCCCGCACACAGCGTCAGTTCTTACTCCGTCCACGGTTTTGGAGTAATCCATGCATATATATGTCGATACTCAGGGTATTGTTCCTCGCGTAGTCTCGGAAATTTTAGACGATGCGTGTTGGTTGGAGTAGTTGTTTTAGGGTATATTTTTTGCAAATCTAGGTTGACCAGCGGTGGGTTGATCATCCACGTTGGTGTGTGGGTTTAAAGAATTCGGAAGGAGAATGAGGGCTTAATAGCTTTGCGATTGATGTTCAGCGAACTCAATAAGATGTCCGAGCGTAGGGAAATGGGTGGGCAAATGTTTTTCGTAGCCGCAAAGAGGCGTTTATCGATAATGTTGGTGATAAGGCTCCTAACAATAGTCTTGAAATAGTATTGTAGCGCGAGCTTGAATCGCCGGAGCGGATGTGGAAGCTCGTTAGCTAGCACGTTCAGGTTTCGAAGGGAGTGAAACTGAACGCACCGTTTGTGATGCGCATAGCGTTCTTTGAGATGATCGAGAGGTGCTCGAGAGTGGTTTTGGCTGATGAACCGTGAACAACAGCTCCGTGATCAATGCGTGAGTGTATAATTCTTCTGAACAACAGCTACCGGTATCCGTCTCGACTGCGAATTTCAACGGTTTTACAGAGAGGATAAGCTGACCTTATGCAGCCGGTGTCCAGAGCTGTAATATAGGGTCGCCATGTGAGTTTAGGGTCTCACACAAGACCCAAGAACTGAATGGATTTTTTGTATACTAAAGGTATGTTGTGCAGCGATAGATACGCTGGTTTCAGGTGTAAGCCGGGAACGAGAGTGAAATGCATGCTTTTAGCTTTAGAGAGCAGAGTCCGAATCCGTTAAAGGAGGTCCAGCTCACAACATGGTTTAGACACTTCTGGAGTTCATGTTGAATTGTTAGAAGGCTAGGGTGTCTGCTGCTTATTTGTAGGTCGCTCACGTATAAGGATGGAAGTCTTCAGTCGCTGCGAAGAATGTCGGTAGGTTGGTCGATTTTGAGGATAAAAAGTGCCTGAGGTAGTAGGCGGACACTCAGTCATTTGCGGTGGAGATCCTTCATGATACCGTATTTCAAGGTAGTATCATACTATTGTTCAGTGCCGAAAAATTTGGAAAGCACATGTTCCCCTCAGACCAAAACCTGTTGAAAGTCTGAATCTGGTCATACGAAGTGGTCCGTTGTGGAGTGGCGCTTTCAGCCGCCGCACTGGATGTTGTTGAGACCTGCATGCATTTCAAGGTAGTCAACAAGGCGCGACTATCTTTTTTCCATCGTCTCTCAGAGTACGCTGGTAAGGGCAATAGGGCGGTAGTTGCGTGGATCACTGTGGCATTTTCCAGGTTATGGTATCGGGATGATTACAAATTCCCATTTAATGTTCAGGATTTAACGAGTTTGAATACATTATGTTAAACACTTTTAATAGATACTCAAGGGCACCTTCAGAGAGAAGTTTGATCATATTAATGTGCGCACGGTCCGGGTGAACTTTCACGGGTATGGTCAATAGCATGCTGTAGTTCGTGGAGCAAGAAAGGTTTGTTGTAGAATTCTTCGTTAGTGGAAGTGGATTCAGGGTGTTAATAAGTTTTCTTTCAGTTGAAAAGCAGCCGTGTAATTTGTTGATTGCGATATCTGGCTAAAAGTCTGCTGGTTTATCCGCTATTCCTTCGTAGCAAAAATAAAAGGTGCCTCAGTCTGAAAGGATGTGGGTAGGTCGCTCGCGCGTCCCTGGATAAGTCTGATTTTTCTCCCTCTTGAGAGTGGGGTTGTTTCGGTTAATAGTGTTGACTAATTGGGTTCAGCCTTCCTGCTTCTTCTCTGCTTCAAGTTTGCGGAATACGGTAGATGCTATGTGCTACATTAATTGGTACCTGAGGGACCGTGCGCGACGAAAAACAGTGTACAGCCTTTCACGTCTGTCTCTTGCTTCTTGCACCATATAGACCTATGGATTGTAGTAGAATAACCTACATTACAATATTTAAAACAACCAAGTTATTAGACAGTTAATATTCTAACGAGCAGTAATTTAGTTCGTTAGTAAACAGTTTCAAGCACAGTACAATAAACTTTGTATAAGCCGAAGTAACGAAGGGCATCCGACCTAATTAAACATATAAAGTGTAACTGCTTACATCATAATAATATCAGCTTTCAAACAAAGTCATACAACAAAAGGGAAGGAGGGGAGGGGGAAGCAGGGCAGACAAGCAAGTGGGAACAATACTACGCCCGTTCAACATAAGAAGCGATGGATATTGTTTCATGGCATACTCCCAATAGACTGTGTTGAATAGCTATTAATGTTGGGTCAAGGTAAACTTAAAAGGATACTGTTAGTTAAATAAAGCCCTTCAACATGCTCAACGACCTTTCAGAAGATCTAACAAGTGAGAAGAGTGAACACTGTAGGGTGTTTGGAAAACAGGGATTGAATGGAAAACCCATTGTTTAAAAGACCGCGAACTAACAGCCTTTACCTTCAGCAAACAATTCATTCAAAATAAGACTTTATGACCAGCCTTAACGATTTGCGCCCCCACGTAACTACACCAAGGGAATGTGGTCCAGTACCCTCAAATCATGTACTACATATGAACCTCACCTAGGAAATGTGGCCCTGAAGAGCTCTACCATGAGCAGAGGGATGGGTGTACTACCCTCGTCCATGGTCTGATAACACGCTTTGATGGTGTTGAGCATCATGGCGTGCTGGCTGCCGCTACTGGCGCCACTGCGGGCTGCAGAGACAACATTAGCTTAGCACGTTAGGAAAATAAGCCCTGAATGCAATCATGAACTGAAATGGAAAGTGGTAACCGCTCACGAGGTCACCCGAGAGGCAGTCAAGTTCATGGACAGTTTTGAGTTACATTAGAAATGTACCTTTATTTTTTCCGACTTCTGTTATGTTAGAATAAGTGAGTAGAATTAAAGCAAAGATCACAGCTGCATGCTTCTGCAACATAATACTATCAGATGGCTACATGTACTAGTGTGCTTGCACCTAATGTGAAGTCCCAGATGGTCAATGGCAACCACCACTTGAGGCCATGGATGCCTGTCAGCACTGGAAGACTTGCACATAATCACTAATTGCATTCATCAAGAACATGCTAAACGTTAAGTTTGGCTAATGATAAAATAATCCAATTTGGTGATGAGGGGTGTGCAACGTGTAGGCGGCTGTAGGAAGAAGGCCTGCGATTGGTGGATCGATGAGGTTCAACTGGCGGTGGCGCACAAGAGAGAAGCCTTCGCGGAATGGTTGCGAACAAGCTTGGTGGTGGCCTATGACAACTACAAAAATAGAGGTGACGCGGGTGGTGATAAGCTAAGAGGGACGCTGATGCTGAGTTAGGTAGGCGCTTGTACCAGAATTATCAGAAGAACAAAATATGTTTTGGGCAGAAGTAAAGAGGATGACGAAGAAGAAGACCGGACAGCAGGGGTAGTGGAAGATGTAAATAGCCGGTCATTGTTGGAGAGAGGTGATGTACAAAAAAGGAGAGGTCTAAATATTTTGATGAGTTGATGAATGCTGATGATGTCAAAGTTGCAGTGGGATGTCAGCGAGGCTGACAGAGTTGCGGTGGAAGCAAGACTTGTTGCCGAACATCACTAAGGAAGAAGTGCGGGAGGCGGTAGAGTTGATAGAAGCTGGAAAAGCGCATGGTTTAGATGGCGTTGCAACTGATTGCCTGATGATGGGTGGTGTAACTATAGTTGAATTGCTGGTGAGGCTACTGACCAGTGTTTTGGTCACATGGTTCCGATTGAGTGGCGCAGTGCATGCGTAGTTCCACTTTAAAAGGGCAAAGGAGATGAAAATGAATGCTGCAACTCGAGAGGTGTCAGTAATGTGTTTTTGTCAAGTTGTATGGGAGGGTGCTGATCAAAAAGATTAGGGACAGTAAGGATTTCATTTGGACCTCATTGCCATCAGAGCCTCAACGCGAGTCATCGCACGCTCCACCGTAGGGTCGAGACAGTACGATGGTGCGATTGGCGAGGAACAATATGGTTTCAGGAATTGTAGATGGTGTGCCAATAAAAATTTTGCAGTGATTCCAGTCTATAGGTAGTACCTTGCAAAGAGTAAGGAGGTGTATTGTGCCTTCATAATCGAAAAGGCCTATGACAGGACCAACAGGGAAGCGCTATGGAGGGTGCTTCATTTGTATATAGAGGACAGAAATTTGTTGTGGGCAGTGCAGAGTTTCCATGTTGGCAGCAAAACTTGTCAGGGTGGGGAGCGAGGCGAGTGCTTGGTCCACAGTGAAAGTGGGACAGAGATTTGGGGGGCAAATGGGCGGAGTTGGCAGTCAAGTCAGTTATTGTTTGCGGGCGATACAATAGTGGCAGAGCCAGAGACGAGAAATGGGTGGCCGGCTTAGTTGCTATCTGAATCAACTTTGTGGGTTGTGTGTCAAATAACAAATGGCCACCCGTGCAGTATAATTTTAATTGTGGGCACCCAACTGTGCTCCATGGGGCAGGAAATTACGGGTGAAAGCAGAAAAGATAAAAAGGTTGAATGTTTAGTGAGATGACATGTTTGAGGGGCCTGGCCGGAGAGATGCTGAGAGACATCGATAACAATGTTGTTCGAATTACAACAGCGATGTGTTCCAAGATGGTTCATGTACATGGTGAGGAAGTTTGATGGAAGATTGGTAAAAAATATGAAAGTGAAGGTGAGTATACGCCTAAGTGTAATCTCTGCCCATCCTTCAATTTGCATCGAAGTGAACTTCCCGGAGTCCCCCCAAGGGGAACTCATCGTATGTAACTCTCTCCAGTCACACAGACCCTGAAGAGGTTTATGTGTGCTGCAGAGAATTCCCTTGGTTCTGTAACCGTCGCGGGATCTCATCTCTCCCTCCCACTCCATTATTTGGGGGTGGGGGGCAGTGTGGCGGGGCCTTAGCTTCGGCTGTCCCTGCTCTACCAGAGACCGGTGTATTGGCGCAGGGCTCTCCTGTCACACTGCGCTGGCGCTTGGTTCACTGTATCGTGAGGCGATACAGCTTAGCCTCTCTCACCACGGGTAGGTGGCCAGCTTCTCTTGAGTGGGTCTGTTGCCTGAGCCATCAAGATCTATTGTCTGATCTAGTTTTGTTATGTGGAGCTGGTGCGATGGTCGAAGCTTTGGATGCTGACTTTTCTGGGGTGGCACAGGGGAGCTCTATTTGACCGCCGTGCTCTGCACGGGGGTTGCGTTCTCCTCAGTCATTGCTTCCAGGGCTGTTTCCCACCATCGCCGCAGCCGGGTTTGTGATGCCAGTGGAGCGTTTGGGGCTGCACAGGGCAAGTCCTGCTAGCCTGCCGTGTTCGACAAGGCCGCCCCCAGCCTCCTTAGCTCCCCAGTCTGTCTTAACTGCCTTTTCTATTCTTCCTGATAGTTGAATTCAGGGAAGATATGGTCAAGCCTACGCTTAAACGTGTCCACAGATTCGCTCGCAGACAGTGTCGGCGGAAGTTTTTTCCAAGCGTTGATGATTATGTAGGTCATCAGGTCACTGTAGGGTTGGGTGTTGAATCTCTTTGGTTGGAGTTTTAACCCATGATTCCTGGTGGGTTGGTCATCTATCATGAAGAGGTTTCTGCACTATAAGTTATTGAAGCCTTTCAGGAATTTAAAGGCTTCAATGACCTGTCCTCAAAGCCTACGCTTTTCGAGGGTTCCTCATCTTGGTGGCCTCATGACCGCCCAGCACCACAGAAAACGACCAAGTGCAGGGCAAGACAGGAGGATCAAATGCACAGCACTCCAGAACCGCAAAAACAAGGAAGAGCAATGATACAGAAAAATCTGGAAAGCTGTGCTTTAGGCAACTGATCATACAGCAATTTTGTTAGTCACAACACAAAAGTGAAAAATATATTTATACATACACATTCATTACCACATACAAATAGAACTGAATCCGCTCAGTCAAAATCTGAGAAGAGTTTTAGTTCCCTTTATCTTCTCTGATACCCCCATGTGTCTGATGGATGAGATCATCTTCATTGCCCTAGCCTAGACCTTTTCCAGTCTCTTGATGTCTTGGATCAGGGTGAGAGACCCGAATTGGACGGCATACTCCAATAGTGGTCATACTAGGGTGTTGAAAAGGGTTAGGATTATTCCCTCGTCACTGTACCTGAATTGCCTTCCGATATATCCAAGGACTTTTTTCTCTACTTCTGCGCACTGCCTGGAGAACTTTAGGTCCGGGCTGATAAAGACTCCTAGGTCTTTCTCCAAGTTGGTGATCGGGATCTGACTGCCAAATAGGGAGTAGTTCGCCGATCCGTTGCCTCTGCCGATGTGCATGACTGTGCACTTGCCCGTGTTGAATGGCATCTGCCATGACTCTGACTATTCCCCGATTTAGTCGAGGTCCTGCTGCAGGTACTCGACAGCTGTGGGGTTTGCCGAGTTTGCTTATAGTTTGATGTCATCAGCAAACTTAAAATTTTGCTAATGAGCCCTGTGTCTGGGTCATTTATGTAAATGAGGAACAGGAGTGGGTCTAGGACTGATCCTTGACCAAGGCCACAATGAGCTTTCACAGTTGATCACCACTCGCTGTCTTCTTTCCGAGAGCCAGTGTTCTATCCATTCTGACATTCTACCCACTACTCCGAGGGCTTTCAACTTGTTGAGAAGCCTCTTGTGAGGGACCTTGTTAAATGCCTTCTTGAAGTAAAAATATAGGATATCGATGGCCCTCGATTCGTCGTAAATGGAGATCATGTGGTGGAAGAATTCCAACATGTTGGTCAGGCATGATCTCTTACATCGAAAACCCTGCTGACTGTTTCCTAGGAGATTGTTCGTCTCCAGAAGGTTTAGCTACTATTTGATCTGCGATGATAGACTCCAACATTTTGCCCACAACTGATATGCCTGTAATTTCTTGTGAGATTTTTTGATCACTTCTTGTGGATAAGGGTAATTTCGGCTATCTTCATGTCCTTGAGAACCTTCCCCTCTTCTAGTGATTGGTTGAATACCACCAGGAGATGGGGGGCACTGATTGGTTGAATACCACCAGGAGATGGGGGGGGGGGCAATTTCATTCGAGACAGCCTTGATTACTCTTGGGAGGAACCCGTCGGAGCCCGCAGATTTATTGGCTTTCAGCTTCTTGATTTTGGTCACTATCTCTACGGTTGTGCATTGGATGTCCTCCAAGGGATGCATCACCCGGTACCTGATGGTGGATTCCGGGATTGCATCTTCCCTGTCTTTGATGAACACGCTGAAAAAGTACTGGTTTAGTACCTCGGCTATATCTGCATTTGTAGTGGTCAGAGTTCCTTGGACCGTAGTAAGTGGGCCAATGGAAGCTCTGATGGGTTTACGTGGCTGAAGAACTCTTTCAGGTTGTGTTTGCACGCAGCTCCAACTCGGCGTTCATCGTTGTGTTGGGCTACCCTCATTCACCTTTTCACCTCTCAACACTGTTCCCTGTGCTCGTTCCACAAACGGTCGCAAGGGTTTTGTTTTTAGCTCCGGTATGCATGGTCTTTAGCGTGGCTTTTGGTGAGCTCGCAGATTCTTGATTGGGATGCAGTTTGCCTGGACGTCCAGGAATTAGGTTTTCAAATCCGTCCAGAATGCCTCAACTGTTTCCAGCCTGGTGGATTGAAGGTTGCTAAGGTCCCTTTAAACGTAACGAAGTCAGCTCGTCAGAAGTTGAGCCTTCGTTTAATGTTGGGAATTTCTTGGTTTGTTGGCAAGTAAATGATGCACCTGACCATATTGTGGTCGCTGGTGCCCAGGGGAAGCAGACATAAGTGTTTAGGTAGTAAGAGATGGTTCAATGGAAAGACAGGAGTAGAGAATGGTCGTTAATGAATGAATCTTGATACTGCCCTGATGAGCTTTCCTCACCTTGCCGTCTTGTTGAGATACTGGTTTAGTTGTGAATTGTTGCCCAGTTACTTTGACACAGCAGGGGCAAGCCAGTTGGAGCTATTCAGTTTGTTGCTGACACTGATCTTGTAACCCACTTATGATCCAAAGTGTGAGTTGCAGGATCCACTGGCCAAACCCCTTAGTGCCACTAATGGGCTAAGCTTTTTGGCATGTGACTGGATGAAAGGAGTGGAGGCACCTTACTGTCGACCACACTCATTTTATGGGGAATGGGGGATATGGCATAATGTCTGTATGTCACATCCTGATAGCCATTAAAACTAGAGTATAAAGGTGGAATCACGAGTATAAGGGATGAACTAACCTTGTGAGCTATCAAACTGTACAATAGCTTTGTGAATTTCGGGCACAGTCTTAATGCATTGCACAACAGCATTGAGGTAGCATGTGTTGCCCAGGTTCTTGATGCCCACCGGCATGTCCATCTGCACAAGGAGAGCGAGGGTAGGAAAATTGCTTCTTAGTAATGAATTAGGCATTTGGTGAAGCAGAGGGATGTTGGAAGACAGCCAAAGAGCAAAAATTTGTGGGAGCCATCTGGATAGCCCCAACAACTGTTAATTCCAGAAATTTCATCTCGGAGCAATTTCTTACGATCAATGAGCCATAACAAGTTCAGAAACATTAGTACAGAGATGTTCACTGATGTAAGAGAGAAAACATTCTACAACATATACACACACACATCTATTTACACACATAGGAGAAACGACTATATTCTGGTCAATGAATGACAACCACGATAAATGGTTTTCAACAGCATATTGGCGCTGTTCTGTCATTTCAAATTATTAAAATAAGTGCAGGCTACAAGTGATTCATAGTATAGAATTAAGTATAATTGGTTTACTTTTCTCTGTGAACAAAGAGCCACAAAACAATTATCAGATTTAGGTAGCCTTACCACTTTGCCACACTATACCCTCACAACTGCACCACTGGTTGTGCTAATGCATGAATAGTTGCTTCCATTTTGGAGAGCCAGATTGTTTGGCTAACATAACAAACTACAGTGCATCCTAAATGTACTGCCAATCAAGACAATTTCATTATGGGGAATAAGGAAATACTCTATACTCAGTGTGTAGCAGCCATGT